>PVKP010007110.1:0-78930 GCA_004027715.1 Plecturocebus donacophilus
AAAACAAAACAAACAAACAAAAACATAATTGTTTTTCTGCCCCCTTGCTTCAGAAGGCCCTAACTGATAGGATAAAATCATCTGAGGCTTCCCTGAAGAATACAGTTTCATAGGAGTGGCCCCAGTAGGAGAAGGAGCAGCTCTGAGGGTGTAGTGAGGGCAGAAGGGAAGGCTGAGGCTTAAATAATAGTCACTACTCTTGGCAACTGTCACCGGGTCCCCCGCCACACACCTCCCTGTCGGAGTGCCCCAGTCTCCTGGCCTCTAAGCATCTGAGCTCAAGCTGTGAGGAACGTTTATTAAAGACTTTTAAATGCAGGCTTAATGTTTTCCCTTTTCCCCCTGCCTATTCTTATTACTTTGATATTTATCAAATACAGTGTACTAATTACACATTAATGCTGAAGTGCAGTTTCCATCACTAAAACAAATGAAAAAATAGATAGGTGTCTTCATGGCAAGAACCATACCGCTCCAAGGCATTCTTCTATTGCCAGTTCAGTAGACGGTTGGATTTTTATCAGCCTGAATATGACATCTGATGATTATTGATTTGGAAAGAGACAAAAGTTTTAGAAAAGAAAGTAATAGAAAAAAAGAATTCTCTTTGAAGTTGAATTGGCTGCTATCATAAATAGAATATTTCTTAGAAAAGCAAAATGGAATTTATATGCTTTGTCCCAAATTGTGTGGCTAACAGTTCGTGCCTTTTCTCCTTCAGTTTTTATTCTTATTAATAGTGTCACTTTCTGCATATGCTAAGGTTTATAAGAAGGTAATATGACAGTTGATAGAAACACCTAATAAGAAAACACACGCCACTGAAATTTACTTAGAATCTTTTTTTAGTCCCTTTGGGCTGCTGTAACAAAACGCTATAGGTTGGGCAGCTTAAACAACAAATGTTTATTTCTCACAGTCTAGAAGCTGGTACATCCAAGATCAAGGTGCTGGCCAATTCCTAGTGAGGGCTCTCTCTTCTTGGTTTGCAAGTGGCTGCCTTCTTGCTGTATCCTCATATGGCCAAGAAAGAAATAATCACATTGGGGATTAGGGCTTCCGACTGAGAATTTGGGGGGATATATTTAGTCCATAACAATCTTAAAACTTCATTTTAATTTAATAATTCCAAACTCTTTTTTTGTTATTATTATTTTTTTATTTTTTGAGACTGAGTCTCACTCTTGTTGCCCAGGTGTAAGTCTGGAATGCAGTGGCATGATCTCATCTCAGTGCAACCTCCGCCTCCCAGGTTCAAGTGATTCTCTTGCCTCAGCCTCCCAAGTAGCTGAGATTACAGGTGTGCACCACTATGCCCAGCTAATTTTTGTATTTTTAGTAGAGTTGAGGTTTTACCATGTTGGCCAGGCTGGTCTTGAACTCCTGACCTCAGGTGATCCACCCACCTCAGCTTCCCAAAGTGCTGGGATTACAGGCGTGAGCCACTGCGCCTGGCCTTGTTATTGTTATTGTTAAATTTCACTCAAACTTTAGATGTAGCAGAATGTACTACATCTAGTTTGAAATTCACTTATTTTTAGGGGTCCAGACTCTAGTTGAAGTTCAGATGAACAGTAGGATGGCTAAGGGGAAAGGGGGCTTCACTCATTCACAGACATCATTTCTTAAGTCCCTCTCACCAGTGCAGTACACACGTTCTCACTTGCTGCAGGTAAATATTTGTGAAATGAATGCATGTATGAATGAATGACTGCATAAATGACTGGTCTTTGGCTGGAGGGCATCCCAAGGACTTTAGATGGGAGCGTGAGGTTACACAGGGTATTCTTTGCTCCAAGCTACTGTGTACTCTTCCCTCTATCCAGCACCCCAGTGGGTCTCACTGGGAACATCTGAACTCACGAGGCCTTCCAGGACCACTCAGACTCAGTTATCTTCCTGGCTCCATATTCTACATGTGCTATATATACTTTCCCTTCTGTAACATGCGTCACACCTCAAACACATGTACAGTGCTTCTCCTTCACACTAGACTGGACACTCTGCAGGCAGGGATTGGGTCTATATTGCCAGCACCCAACGCTGTCCCAGCATATGCCACTTCATTACTCTCACCGGAGGTGGAATGGCATGATCGTGGTGGACTCTCAAGATCTATCCCCCTTCTCTGTAACCAAGCATCCAGTAATGCAAGTCAGGTAACTCATCCAAACTCAAGGGCTAAGTCTCTCTAGACCAACAAAGGGTAATTCAGCCCTCCTTGCCAGCATTGACTTTTCATCACCAGTGATAGATATGGAGTGGCTGGCTGAAGGTTTCTAGGAAGATTTTCCTTCCTCTTAAGAGAGGGCCATGGCAAATCAGCCTTTCCTTTCTGCTAACAATGAGAAAAGGGTGTGTTGCTGCAGTCACTAAGGATAGCTTGCCCTAGAACAAACATTGTGGGTTGGAGAGTGGGTAGAGAATGAATGGGCATCCTTGATGACACTGGTGAGCGGCTAGCTTCACCAGCCCATCAGTGGATGTTATCATATAAATGTCCTTAGTGTTTAAGCCAGTCAGAATTAGGGTTTCCAGTCTTCCGGCCCAATGTATTCTAACTGAAAAGGAACCATGGTGGAAAGCCTATGGGCTTTGGTGTCCAATACACTGGATTTGATTCTTCTTAGCAATGTGAAATTACCTGACTTTCCTAATATGTGTAGTGGAGAAAGTAATACTTCTCACCTGGGGTTGATGTGTGGATCGAAGAAACAATATATGTAAAACACCTACCAGAGTGCCTAAAACACAACAAATGTTTCTTTTCCATTTAGGAGATGGTTCACTTGTTGATTTTGGGGGTCCAATGGGTTGAATTGATCAATAATGAAATGAATAAACTCCCTGGTCCTTTGCACAAGAACTGTCAAGTAGTTTACTGTCTAGTATGGTAGTCACATAGACATTCACAGTCATACTAACAGTGGGGTTCGACTGCAACCCTAACTGGAAAACAGTGTCCAGCTAAAGGAGGGTGAGAGTACCAGTCCAACCACACCTGAAGGCTGGAGTGCAGGTCTTGAAGCCATGAACTAGATAATAAGAAACAGTGGAAGATGCTGAGGATGTTGTTGATACTGAAGAAAAGACAACCTGAAACCAGAAACGACTTCAAAGAGAAAAGGGAGTGGAATTGTTCTGTGCTGCTTCAGAGGATGGAGTGAGGACAGACCGCATCAGCAAAGGACGTAAGCTTTCACTCAACAGGAAAAATGACTGCCTGAGAATTAACAGTGTAGAAGGGGAGCAAGCGCCTCATCAACAAAGCAGCTCCTCTTCCCAGCAGCCACTCATCAGGAAGTACTACTGCAGGAGTCTGGGCCACACGGCTCCCAAGGGCTCTTGCGAAGATCTGGATTTGACATTAAACCATTCAACAGACTCTTGTTGTTTGGGCTACAGCAGGTGGATCTTGAGAACTTCTCTGTTAGTTATACTGTCGCTATTGTTTTTCTGAATTCACATCTTTTTTCTGACTTCCTCTCCTGTTGGCCACCATGAGCACCACCCAAACTGACCTTTCACCTGTGTTTTTTTTTTCCATGCTCCCTTGATGATCAGAGAGATCCTATACATGAAGACAGAGTAATGGGATTTGTGCAGCTGCAGTGCAGTTTTTAGGGAAATGAAAAGCTCCCTGCCCTTTAATATTTCTGTCTCGCCTGCCTTTATGCCTGAAATGTTCCCTTTTTCCTCATCTCTCAACTAAGGCATTGCCTCCAGAAAATACTTGGTAAATGTCAGTATAGTAACTGTTAAGTTGTTAATATATCACCTGTAAGGGATGCCATATTAATGCCATATGCTTTTTTAAAAATTGTGATAACATATGCATAGCATACATTTTACCATGTAAACCATTTTTTAAGTGTATAGTTCAGTGGCATTAAGTATATTCACATTGTTGTATAATCATCACCACCATCATCTCCAGAACTTTCCATCTTCCCCAGCAGAGACTTTACCATTCAACAATAACTCCCCATTTCCCGCTCCCGTCCCTGTCAGCTTCCATTCTGCTTTCTGTCTGTATGAATTTGCCTCCTCTAGGTACCTCATCTAAGTGGAATCATGCAGTATTTGACCTTTTGTGACTGGCTTATTTCACCCAACCTATTATCTTCAAGATTCATTTGTGTAATAGAGTGTGTCAAAATTTCTTTCCTTTTTGAGGCTGAATAATACTCCATCATATGTAAATAGCAAATTTGGCTTATCTATTCATCTGTCAGTGGACACTTGGGTTGCTTCCATCTTTGGGCTATTGTGAGTAGTGTTGCCATGAACGTGGGTGTACAAGTGTCTGTTCCAGTCCCTGCTTTAATTCCTTTGGGTATGTCCCCAGAAGTGGGATTGCTGGATCATCTGGTAGTTCTTTAATTTTTTTGAGGCACTCATACTGTTAATAGCATGTACTTTAAAAACCTATATATTAACCAAGGAGAAGAAAACAAGCTAATTTGATGAGAGTGAGCAAGTGTGAGTGTCCAGAGCCTACTGAGCCCTGGAAGTCATGGATAAAAACAAGAAGTGAAGTCAGCACTCTCAGTGAGAAAGGGAGCGGTACTGACAGGAAACTTCTGCCACCCCAAAGTGCCCAGTTGCTCCTGTGCCCTCACGACACTAAAGCTGGGAGGAAGGAGAGGGGTGGGGGAGGGGACTCAGAGGGAGAGCTACTGAGTGCCTGCAGGGATTATTTCTAGGTGCTTTTGCATCCATTAACTTATTTAATCATCAAAACAACTCAGCAGGTGCCCTTATTTTTACGAACAAGTCTTGTCAGGTACTTAACATTTTTAATTTTTATTGCTTTTAAAAGCAATGAAGACTATCTTTAAAAGGGAAGACATAATTTTGAATCTATCAAGCTCACACAAAATTCACTTCAATACTGCCCTGTTCTTTTCCAGTTTTCATCCCTTTGCAGCCATAATTTTTACATGGTTACATTGTTATAATTTTATTTTCTGCTTTTTAAATTGCTACAGAGATCTTTATTATTTTAACAGACGTATAATACACATCTAATGATTTCACTTCAATTCAGTTGGTTGTTCCACTACCATTGAATATTTAGATTGTCTTCAGTTTTTCACTATAATTTTATAATTGTTTTATAACTTAAGATTTTATAATTTTAGCAATAAAGAGCTACATAACTTTTTTCTTCTTATACTTATTTCTTTAAAATGCATTTCTAGGACTAGGATGACCAAATCAATGGGTGGAAACATTTTTGTGACTTGTGTTATATACTGCTAAAGTGTTTTGTAAAAGGGATGTTTCAAAAATTATTTTTTGAAGATTGATCATACATTTTCAACATCAATACTGGAGTATACCAGTGTCCCCACTTTAAGCATTACTTTTAACTTTGTTTTATTACTTAGTATAATTACATTATACTTTATTATTGCTTTAATTTGTTTTTTAAATTAATTGCATGATTTCCATATGCTTAGTAAATATGTTTCACATGTATTTTGTCTCATTACACATTTTGCCCGGTTATCTATTGGATGATGTTAGAAGTATTGCATCGTAATTAAGACCAAACACCAGAAGCAAAGGTAGACTCAGTTCTTACCTTTGTTACTTCCTTAATCTTGGGCAAGTTATAGTTCATTTTGTAAGCCTCAGATTTCTGATCTTTAAAATCAGAAATAACTGTAGTACCTACCTGATGAGATTATTTTAGAGATCAAATGAGGGAATGTATTTGAACCACTTCAGCACAATGCCTGGCACATGGCACATGCTCTGTAAAGGTTAGATATCTTCACTCTTACTATGTAGAGCCATTCATCGTCTCATTTTCTCCTCCTCTTATCATATTCTAAATCTTCTGTTGTATTACCTCTCACCCTTGGGTAGTTGAGCTGCTGGGAGTCAGAAGTAAGGGCAGTGGAGTTTGTGCAGGGCAAGGCCTGCCATCTGGTTCACACATGGGCATGATCTGGTCAGACTAAACAGCATTTTAACTCCAGATGGCTGTGTCTACATTCTTGTGTTACGTGGACAGATGATCACCAGTGGACTTGCATGGGTGGAAGTGAGGGAATATTTTCTCTTTCCGGGTCCATGAAGGGGTGTAGTTTTAAGGGCAAAAATTTCCCAGCACCATGCCCCCCTCCTCTCTCTCTCCATCCGGGAAGAAACTAAAAGTCAATCACTCCAGCAGAAGTTCTAAGGAACTCCTTTCATTGGCCCGGGGTCTTGGAGAAGGTGGGGTTCCTCCCAGAATGAAAGTCCTTGTCCACACACCTGGCTGGATTTCCCCTCTAAAATCCCCTTCCACCCTCTTTGAGGAAGTCTTTCTCTTCTTCTCCTTTTCTTCTCTTTTCTCTAACGAAATAAAATCACCTCTCTGCAACACCTCTTGGATCCAGTATTTTACTTTTACTAGCATACAGTACACCTGCAGTGGTCCCTTCTCTTATTCTTAAAAGAACAAAAACTAAGAATCCACAGCATTCTCTTAGGGGAGCTGTGCCTCACCAACACTCCCAAAAAACTTGGTTACAGAAGGATGTACAGAGACCCCATTTTAGCTACCCTAGTGCTTCCAGTTAGAGCTGGTGTTCACGTGGAATTGGTGAGGTCGGGCTACCTCATTCACCATGGTACTCAAGGAGGAAAGTCGCCTCCTGTCTCCAGCCAGTTCAGCCTGCACTGCTAATTCCTGTGACTCCTGCTGCAGTTGCAAACCACAGCCCATTGATTTCTCTTCAGATAGAGCAAGAAGGGGCAGAAAGTTCAGTCCACATCTATTGAGAAGTTAGTCATTGATAGGTGCTTTCTTTATACGAGATGTGGCTCCTGCTACGTGCATAACTAAGCCATGAAGGTCTGATTTGATGCAGGATCCACTGGGTGGTATTCAGCTATCCACAGGCATTGAGACCCAGCACACCCACGTTCCAGGCAGCAGCATTCACTGTAGCCAAAAGGTAGAAGCAACCTAGGTGCCCACTCACAGATGAGTGGGTAAATAAAATGCAGTGTCTTTGTCTTAAAAGGGAAAGCAATTCTGATACATGCTACAACGTGGATGAGCCTTGAGAATGTTATGCTGAGTGAAATAAGCCAGTCACAGAAGGACAAATCCTGTATAATTCCACCTACATGAGGTCCTAGAGTCATCAAATTCATAGAGAAAGGAGAATGACAGTTTCCAGGGGCCAGGGATAAGGAGGAATGGGGAGTTGTTGTTTAGTGGGTACAGAGTTTCAGTTTAGGAAGAAGAAATATGTTCTGGCGATGGATGGTAGTGGTGTTTGCACAGTAAGATGAATGTACTTACTGCCAGTGTACACTCTAAAGGGGTTAAAATGGTACATTTTACATTAGGTATGTTTTACCACAATAAAAAAAAAAATATATATATATATATATAATTTTTCAGATGGAGTTTTGCTATTGTGCCCAGGCTGGAGTACAGTGGTGCAATCTCAGCTCACTGCAACTTCTGCCTCCTGGGTCCAAGCGATTCTCATGCCTCAGCCTCCTGAGTAGCTGGGATTACAGGCACGTGCCATCACACCTAGCTAATTTTCATATTTCTGGTAGATATGGGGTTTTACCATGTTGTCTAGGCTGGTCTCGATCTCTTGACCTCAGGTGACCTGCCTGCCTCTGCCTCCCAAAGTGCTGGGATTACAGGTGTGAGCCACCACACCCAGCCTAAAATACTTTTTAAAAAGGAAAAAAAAAATAACTTGGGCCTAATCCAGAATATGAAGAATATGAGAAGAATTAAAAGAGTTTAAAAAAAAATTAGCAACTTGTGAAAGAAGGTTTCTCCTCAAAGCAGAGGAAAGAATTAGGATAGATTGTAGTTTAGACCCAAGAAGACCAGCTCTGTCCAAAGCATATGAACTTGAAGTTCCCTGTGGTCATGGCGACCTTGGGAAGCTTCAAGATACTCTTGGGTTTTTTGTTTGTTTGTTTGTTTTTGAGACGGGGTCTCACTGTCACCCAGGCTGGAGTACAGTGGCGCAGTCACAGCTCACTGCAGCATGGACCACCTGGGCTCAAGTGATTCTCCTGCCTCAGCCTCCCGACTAGCTGGGACCACAGGCCCACACCCCAACTCCTGGCTAATTTTTTGTATTTTTGTAGAGATGGAGTATTACCATGTTTCCCAGACTGGTCTTGAACTCCTGGGCTCAGGTGATCAACCTGCCTCGGTCTCCCAAAATGCTGAGGTTTTAGGTGTGAGCTACTGTGTCTGGCCTAGAATCCTCTTGTAGAGGAACAGTCACCTTCAGGATGGATCCTGAAGTGAAGAAAGGGACGGCTGCAGGCCCTTGGCTGTCACACTGTTAGCGATTAGCTGTTTTCTGCAATTATGCCCTTCCGTGGAGGGTGTGATGGCTGGCGCCTTTGGCTGGAGAAGATCTCTGGCCCATAAGCAACTTTAGTCACCAGAGATAGTACCATAATTTATAGACTTCAAAGCAGTATTGAAGTATTTGAGGTTTTCCTTATTAAGTCAAGCTTTTGAAGGACAAGAAAATGACTGTATTAAGTCATGAATATACTTTTGAAAGTTTAAGGGAATTTACTAAAGTCATAAATATTGCCAATTGAGATTTCAACTTGTTTAGATATATTCAACCTGAAGTAATCAATTTTATTTATAAATAGAATGGTAACATTGGAGGCTGATCACAAAGGCCTAAAGAAGGTAAAGTTTTGAATTGGTCGTTTTAATGAATTTAATATTCACTTTAAAACCAAAGTAACCTATGTGATCTTTTCCATGTGCAAAAGCTGCCTTCATACAAAAACCTCACATTAACTAGCTCCAATCCTGGTCCTTCCTACTGTAAAGTACAGCTGCTGACTTATTTGTGGGTTTCTCCCATGAGTACGTAAGCCCCTAAATTAGCAGCAACTTGTGAGAGAAGGCTCTTCCTCAAAGCAGAGGAAAGAATTAGGATAGATTGTAGTTTAGACCCAAGAAGACCAGCTCTTGTCCTGAGCACCTAGCACAGTGAGGCACACACAGAAGTTCACACACCAAGTTTATGTCCTGAGCACCTAGCACAGCTGACACATATACAAGACACTTGTCAGATGGCTGAGGGAGGTGGGTTGGGGGAAAAGAAATGCTTGAATTTACCCAGGTACTATATGCTTGTTAATTCTGTAGACACATACCTCCTAGGTTCCTACAACAACTTCCATTTTGGTATCCATTTGGACATTTGCTAAATGAAGCCATTGACTTATTTTGATGAATTACTATATTTGTAATAAATATAATTTAACAAATAAATCACGGGGAGTATTATTTAATCTTCCTGTAGGAACTGTATTCTGGAGTATCTACACAAGGGGTATTCAATCCTTGTTTGCCTGCCTAACTCTCCTGCACACAAAATGTTACTTTTGCGAGCCTCACTTCTGTGCATGACCAGTGTGGTGTGGAAGCCCATCCTTTACCGTGCTGGGCTCAAGGTTATATCTCTAAAGTCCAGAGGCACTTCATTTGGATGGAAGCATCAAGATTTCAAGCTTGGTAGCAAATGAAGAGTGGGTTCCCAAAGTGTCTTGTGAAAGTTGGGGGAAGACATTCCCCTTCTGTGAGACAGAGCTGTGTCTTCCTGCCTGGCTTCCTCTTTTGGCGCCTTTCCCCTCATGGGGGGATGGATCCTGAAGCGAAGAAAGGGATGGCTGCAGGCCCTTGGCTGTCATGCTGTTAGCTGTTTTCAGCAATTATGCCCCTCCATCGAGGGTGTGACGACTGGCGCCTCTGTTAATGAGCTGACTTCTAAGGCTCCCTCTCGGCCTTCGCTTGCTGCTTTCCTTAGTGGCCTCAGAGACTGCTGACATTATTACCAATGTGACATGTTCCTCTTGGCCAACATGAAAACTCAGGAAGACATGCCAGTCTGCCAATGAGAGAGCCAGAAGGAGCTTGAAGCTGGATGAAGCCACCAAGCAGACTTGTCCGCAGGGAGTGGGGACATCAGCTCATCCATCCCAACTAGCTCAAAACTCTCCAGAATGCCCAAGTTTTGCTGGCTAGTGGAAATGTTCATTCTACGTTAGAATAGCATAGGAGGATTTTTATTATTACTACATGGGAATAACATTATTGGTGAAGTCATATTAGCTAGATAAATGATTCACTCAGTAACTCATCAAATAATGATTGAGAAACTACTTTCTGGCAACACAAGGCTATGACTAGAGGTGATAGAGGTGGGTAGAGTTAAGTGTAGTCCCTCTTCTCTCCGGGCTTTGGCTGGTGAGACAAACATACATCAATCCAGTGGCCACTCACATCAGTGTTTGGTTGTGAACTGTCATATGTGATAGGAAGACAAAATACAGGAGAGTGTAAAACAGGACTCCAGGGTGGAGAGAGGGAATCCCTGTGGAAATGCCATTTGAACTAGGATCTGAAGGATGGACGGGAGATTACTAGACTAAATGTGGGATGCAGCAGGGAGTGGAGCAGAGAGAGAAGCTGCGGGTGGAGGGGAAGGCATGTGCCAAAGCCCAGGGCAACAAGAAGCTAGGCACTGCCGAGAAACTGTGAGAAGCGAAGCTTGGCTGGAGCAGCCAGAGCCCAGGGTCATGCAGGATAATCTAGAGAGGAAGGCAGGGGCCTGGTGATACAGGACTTGGACCACAGTGAGGATTTTAGATGTATTCTAAGGGTAATAGAAGGCTACTAAGGGTTTCGAGCAGCAGAGATACGTGTCTTGCAAAATAGCATTCTGGATGCAGCAGAACGGATCTGAGCTGGGCAGGAATGGATGGGGAAGCATCACCGTGGTCAGTGGGAAGAGTGGACGGTGATGAAGAAGGCAGACGACATCAGAGAGTGAATTCCCTTTCCTTCCTTCCCTCCTTCTCCTCCAAACATAGCCCTCCCGTCGGCTCCAAAAGGCAGACCTGGGTTATTTTTCTTAGGAGACTATTCTGGTTTTGTAACTAAAATTCCATTCTCTTGTCCTTCCTGGGAAATTTTTCAAAGAAATAGGAACCTTCAGTGCTATGCCAGATAAAAAAATTTTAGGAGAGCCACATACCAGTTCTGAAGGAGCAACGACTTCTTCCACAAATGGAGTGGACTCTGTTGTGCCACTCTAAAACCCTTATCTCCAGGACCATTAGAACCCCCAAAGTGACCTGATTTCCATCAATCCCAAAGCCAGCCAAGCAAGGTCACGTTTATAGGACTCCCTCCTGGTGACAGTCCAGAAAACAATAAAAACAGATGCAAGTCCCGCTGTGGTACAGCAGCCCACTTTGGAAACCAGGGGGTCAAGTGCCCATTATCCAGGTAAGCAGGCTCTCCCTGGGAGACCAAAAATGCATGTCAACATGCCAAGTGGAGAGGGGCTGGAAGTCACAGGGGCCACCTGGGAAGGGAGGCCTCAGCCAGGCAGTAATAATAAAACCGGACAATGCCACAGAGCTGGCGTGGCTCAGCCAGGAGCCAGGGAAGGATGAGGGTGGGAGGAAGGGCCTCCCTTCTTCCAAAATCAATGTCCCTGTTAACTTGGGCAGAAGAAAATCTGACAGCTCTGGAAACCTGCCCATCTGATGAAAAAGAGGAAGCTGAGAAGCAGTTGGAGCCAGAGAAAGCCCAGAAATGGCAGGCGGGATCAGTTGCCCATTGGGGACCTGGTGGCAAGAGCTCTCTGCTCCGCTTTTACTGACGCCCAGGAGGACAGGTGCCACTGCCAGTCCCCACACAACCTGCAGCTGCCTCCTATAGCAGCCTGCCCCTCTGGTGATCCTGGCTGGATTTGTTTTATGAAAAATCCACGAAACAAACAAGGCATTCAGCCTCTAAACCCAGTTCCCTGGGGGCTATTCCATTTTGCTATCTGGAATATAACCGACTGAGAGGCAACTGGAGTAACTGAAATCTACAGAGAAATACAAGTCTTGACAAGTTTTGGGAAGAACCACGCTTCTTACTGATAAAGCAATACCAGCCAGCTAGTCCCT
Organism: Plecturocebus donacophilus; assembly: GCA_004027715.1. NCBI lineage: Eukaryota > Metazoa > Chordata > Mammalia > Primates > Pitheciidae > Plecturocebus > Plecturocebus donacophilus. The sequence continues at coordinate 11,980 of PVKP010007110.1, forward strand.
GATATTTATTTAATGCCTCTCATATGAAGAGAGTAGCATGAATCTACAACCCTGTATCCACTATTCCAAAATCCTAAAAGCTGAAACCAGAAATTTTATTATAAGTTTGCAGCCAACACACTGGGCAGCAAACCCTGACCTAAGCTGATATGAGATTGTAGACTTCATCCTCATAGTTTGACTATTCCTACATTTTGCTCCAGGTTTTGGGGAGGGGAGATATTAAATAGACTGTCTAGGGGCCATCTTACCATTTTAAAGTCCAAAAACTTCTTAAGTCCAAAACACATTTATCTAGTTTTTCTACTGGACTGTGAGTCCTCAAACCCATAACAATACAAGTGTGCAATCCCTTGTTAGAAAAGGATTGCACACTTGTATTGTTATGGGTTTGAGGACTCACAGTCCGGTAGAAAAGCAAATCCTAGAGAAGACTAAGTAGAACCCTTTGCACTATAAATATTTTATAGACATATAGATGTTTGGGGTTACAGAATTACATAATTCCCTCTTACGCAGTCTGAGTACAGTTTCCAATGGAGACAGCATGTAGTGAGAAAAACATGGGTTTGGGAATCAGAAGGTGCCTGGGTCATTATTAATTGCCCCTGTGGCCTTGGGTAAGACTTTTCTCCTCCCTGGACCTCATCCATAAAATGAAAGAATAGGACAAGATGATTTCTACAGACACTTTTGGTTTTCAGATTCTGTGTTCTGTGACTCCCTATAGAAGGGATAAAGGACCAAGCAGCAAGAAGCTCAGAAAAGATCTCTCTTTTCCCCATGAAGTGGGAAAAGGAAAAGCGTAATCACATGCTGTGGACCCTGACTGAAGACGGAAGTAACACCAGCCGGATAACTGGGTTGACTCATGCCGCCAGTTATGGAACTACTCAGATCCTTGGGTGCTGGGCGATCAGTACCCGGTCTCTGGATGGTAGCAGCCCTGGAGACAAGTGAGGCCAAGGAGGGGCCCTGTCATGCCAAAGCTGTGATACTACATTCTGCTGAAATCGATTTGGCTCCATTTCATGCATACCTAGCAGATTTACCAGATTGTGAAAATGAATGTTTTCTGTGCGCGTGGCTGATTTTTGCATGCATCTGTTCACTCATCTAAACCTTAGTTACATCCTGCTAGGAGAATGAAAGGCTATAATTTCTTCTTTTTAAAATCCGGAGTAGTTAGAAGCACCATGATTTTTGCTTTAAAATTCTCCACCAAAATGGTGAACCACTTTTATTTTTGTCTCAGGAAAAAAAAATGATACTGCCATATTTTCTTCTAGACTTGCAAACGATCCTGACCTTAATGGCGGTCCCATGCCTGGGAACATGACCCTTGGAATCGAAATATCCAGTGGAATGCAAACATGAGTATTTAAACACATCATTTGCATGTGACATTAATAAGCCCTTGCTGCCTTTCATGTTTCCATTTTAGATGACAGTGCTGTCTTCAGATGTCAGTTGTCAAGTGCAAGAACAGTAATACTAGTATTTATTTAGTACTTTGCATTTCTGGGCGCTTTTCTTGTCCTTAATTAGTAAACCATAAATAATTTCTGCTCAGTAACTTGGTACTACAATCTTCAGTGTTCATGGGGACAGTGTGCTCTAGTAACTAATAGGATAGACTTTGGAGTCAGTTAAACTCAGATTTGGTCTCTGCGTCTGCCACTAACTTACTGGGTGTCTGACTTTAGCAAGCTTCAGTGTCTTCATCTGTAAAATGGGGATAGCGACAGACTTGTCACACAGAGTGGATATGAGGATTAAATCAGAATATGCATGTAAAATACTTAATGCCTGACAGTAGTACTATATATACATATACCTGTAATAAGCATTCCATATACCTTATCTATAAACTAGATGTTGGATACTTTGCCATCCCCAAGTCCTTCTGGGAGTCATATCGTAGCACAATAAACTACTTAGAATGGGAAAGTCCATAGGCCATCACCATGGACAAAAGTCCTGCCACCCTTCCGGACCCTGAACTCCCTCTCCTTTTCCTTCTCCAACTGCCAAAGCCTCTTCATTCTTCCTACTTTATTTGGCACAGAAATTTGTTTTCTTTCACTAGTTCATTCCAGCCTTACTCTGAGGGCTGTCTTTCCACTCGTAAATGGCCCAAGATTTTGTTTTCTTGTTTTAACTGAACTGAAGATCACTCTTTCCACCCTGAGCTTTTATATACAAACTGTATTGAAGATGATTATCAAAATGACATTTTCAAAAAGACAGTTCTCTCCCTGAAGAATTCCAGTACCAGCTTTTAAGGAGCCATTCCCCTCTTCTCATGATATAGATATTATAGGTTACAACAAGCCCGAGTTGAAGGGCTAGTAAACCCATTGAAAAATTCAGGAACTCATCCAGGATCATATAGTCAGAAACAGAGACTGAACTCAGGGCATGGGGACCAAGCCTCCTAGAGTTTTCCCAAAGGCAATGTTTGCCTCTTTCAACATGGAAACAAAAAGTAGGGAGAAAGCCAGGCACAGTGGTTTATGCCTGTAATTCCTGCACTTTGGGAGGCCAAGGCAAGAGGATCACTTGAGCCCAGGAGTTTGAGACCAGCCGGGGCAACATGGTGAGACTAGCCAGGCATGATGGCATTCACCTGTGGTCCCAGCCACTTGGGAGGCTGAGGACTTGCTTGATCCTAGGAGGTCAAGGCTGCAGTAAACTATGAGCACACCACTACACTCTAGACTGGGCAACAGAACAAGACCCTTTCTCAAAAAGAAAAAAAAAATAAGGAGGCCAGATGTGGTGCCTAAAGCCTGTAATCCCAGCACTTTCGGAGACTGAGGTGGGAGGACTGTTTGAGTCCAAGAGTTTGAGACTGGCCTGGGTGATGTAGTGAGACCCCATCTCTACAAAAAAATCAAAAATTGGCTCAGCGTGGTGGTGCATGCCTGTGGGTCCCAGCTGCTCTGGAGGCTGAGGCACATGAATTGCTTGAGGCCAGGAGGTCAAGGCTGCAATGAGCCACGATCACGTCACTGCACTTAGCTTGGACAACAGAGTGAGACCCTGTCTTATTTAAAAAAAAAAAAAAAAAGAGGGGAGAGAGCAAGCCAGGGTGGGCCTCTTAAAGCACAGGTTTTTTGAGTGGTCGGAGAGATAACATACCCCACATAGTCTCACTCTGCCTCTAGGGGAGGCACTTCAGACCCCACTGTTAATTGGGACAAAGGATCCCTCCATGGAACAATTCTGGGGAGCTGCATTCCCATGAACAGCAGATTAAAACTCAAATCTGGGAAAGGAGCTAAAACCTTGCATGCTGCAAGTTAGAAATCCTGTGTACCTGTGTAAGAATGGCGTGTGGGGACAGTGCATGGGGATGGTGTAGATGAGGGCTAGATGGACCTATGAAGAGCTCAGAGACCTATCAGAGCAACCCTGGGCAAAATAGCGAGGCTCCATCTCTACCAAAAGCAAAAAAAATTAGCCAGGTGTAGTAAAAGAAAAAAAATTAGCTGGGTATAGTGGCATGCACCTGCAGTCCAGCTACTTGCAGGCCCAAGGACAGAGGGCTCCTTGAGCCCAGGAGTTCAAGACCACAGTGAGTGATGATGGCGCCACTGTATTTCAGCCTGAGTGACAGAGCAAGACCTTGTCTCTAAAAATAGAAAAAAATAACTGGGCGTGGTGGCTCACACCTGTAATTTCAGCACTTTGGGAGGCCAAGGCAGGCAGATCATTTGAGACCAGGAGTTCAAGACCAGCCTGGCCAACATGGTAAAACCTCATTGCTACTAAAAATACAAAAATTAGCCAGGCATGGTTGTGTGCACCTGTAATCTCAGCTATTCTGGAGGCTAAGGCAGGATAGTCGCTTGAAGCCGGGAGGCAGAGGTTGCAGTGAGCCAAGATCATACCACTGCACTCCAGCCTGGGCGAGAAGGAGTGAGAGCCTGTCTCAAAAAAATAAGTAAATGAATAAAAGTAATTAAAATTACAATTTAATTAAAAATTATTATTATTATTATTATTATTATTTTTGTTAAAAATCTAGTGGAGCAGAGCAGCCTGGTTGCATTTTGTATATGTGCAGCTACCCATACTTCAGTTGTTTCTGAATTCTTGTCAAACAACGTAACATAATAATTATGTTCACAATGATTGACTTAGTATTTACCAAGTGCCCAAACATTCAAGGCATTGCACTGGTTAGACTTGGCAGAGGACAGAGAAATATAAAATAGCAATTTTCTTTTTCACATTGTCCAATCTGAGCTCTGGTTTGGCATAAACAACAGTCACCAGAGACCAATAAGATTTGGTCATTTGTTCTGATTTGAGCTCATTTGTTTAACAAATGAGAACATTTAACATAAAAATGCCAAACTTGGGGCAGCTACCTGTTTTCCAAGATGCTGAAGCTTACCCCCAGTGTATTTTGATGTGCTGTTTAGGATGTTTGTGCTTGAAACTGGCTCTCAATGATTGTGCCCTTACTTTTCCTGGTCAGGAGCACAGTGAAATTGCTCTGGAAACAGGCAAGTGTCTTAGAACCCCAAAAGTGGGGCAGTAGCCTCATAAAATGGGCCCTGCTATGACCTGAACGTATGTGTCACCCTCAAATTCATGTGTTGAAATCTAAGCCTCAGTGTGATGGTATTTGGAAGTGGGGACTTCGAGGAGTGATTAGGTCATGAGATGGAGCCCACATGAACTGGACTAGTACCCATATGAAAAAAGATGATCCTCAGAACACCCTTGCCCCTTCAGCCCTGGGGGACACAAGGAGAAAGTGCCATCTGTGAACCAGGAAGCAAGTCCTCACCAAACACCAAATTTGCCGGTGCCTTGATCTTGGACTTCCCAGCCTCCAGAACTGTGAGAAAGAGATTTTTATTGCTTATAAGCCACCCAGTCTATGGTATTTTGTTATAGAAGGCCACATGGACTAAGGCCCCCAAGCTTTTTTCAGTGCCTTCAGGCTGGGGTTTCATGGAAGTCATGGGATAGGCTTTTACTTCCTCCTACTCATCAACAATGGGATAATGCCTGACAAAGATGTGAATGACCCCAGAGATGTGAATAAAGGCCATGTACTTATGTAGGCTTTCACTCCTTCTTTCTCAGCCGTGTTAGCTCTTAGCCAGATTCTATTGTTCCATAACCTGGATTTATCCCTGCTAACTCTTTCTTTCCCCATGAATGATTTTCATCGAGATCATAATGTGTTTCCTCAGGAGCATAGATTATATGTTGGGTGTCCTTAGATGTAGAACAACTTTCTTCTGTTAGATTTCAACATATATATCTTTAGCTTTAATATGTACAAGAGAGAGAAAGTGATTAAGAGAGAGTAGAAATGAAAACTTAAGCACTGAGCTAAAGTAAAGAAAAAGCACTAGGCAGGGCATGATGGCTCATGCCTATAATCCCAGCACTTCAGGAGGCCAAGGCAGGAGGATCACTTGAACCCAGGAGTTTAAGACCAGCCTCAGCAACATAGTGAAACCCCATCTCTCCAAAAAAATTAAAAAACTTAGCTGGGCATGATTGTGCACACCTGTAGTCCCAGCTACTTGGGAGGCTAAGGCAGGAGGATTGCATGAGCCTGGGAGGCTGAGGCTGCAGTAAGCTGTGATCACACAACTGCACTCAGCCTGGGTGATAGAGTGAGAACTTATCTCAAAAGGAAGGAAAGGAGAAGTAAGGGAGGGAGGGAGGGATGGAGGGAGAGACAGGAAGAAAGGGAGAAAAACGAAAAGGAAAGACCTGGATTCCAATTCTTGCCCTATTTCTGATCAGATACGAGAACTTAGATTGCAGAGATCAGTCAATTGGTTACCAGAACCCATTTCCTCTTCCTCCTGGCACACAGATCTTCTTCCCAGCCTCCTCTGCAGTTCTCTGTCACCTTAGGATCACATTTTGACTGATAGCATGTGGATAGAAAGCATGTTTACTACTTCCAGCTCTTGCCCACAAAAACTTTTCACTGTCATCCTTGGGCTGATTGTTAATAGAGAAAGACCTTGGGAGGTACGGGTTAAAGATAAAGCAACTGGCAGCCAGGGGCCCTAAAGATTGCATGGAGCAGAACATGCAGGCACACACACTGCCACACTGCCACTGATCAGATTCGACATGAACAGGAAAGGCACTACTATTATGCTAATCCTCTTTAATTGTGGGGTTTCTCTGTTACGACAACTCATATTGCTGTAGCTGAAATGTGTTGCGAAGTCATTTTAACCTCTTCCATTTCTATAGCTGTGATGTAGGATTTGCTTTTTACAAAGCTTCACTTAATCCACTTGAGATTGAAATGCGGTGTATGTAAAAAAGCTTTCCTTATTCCATGTTCTTTTCCAGCCCTTCCCTGGGCACTTGTACTTAGTTGCAGTAACAGTTTCAATAAATTTTACATTCAGCTCTTTTTCACGTAACACACCGGAAGCATTTTTCCCCATCTCCACTATCTTCATAATTATAAATGTTAATGACTGCTTAATATTCCATCAAGCTGATGCGCCATAATTGTCTAAAGCAAGTGTGAGATGTTGTTGTTATATCCTGCTTTGAGAAAATCCAACTTATCAAAACAATTCTCTACAAAGGGGATTTTTATATATTGAGTGTCTTATGTTTCTAGGTATAATCTAAATTACAAAAACTTAATATGCTAGGCGTGGTGGCGCACACCTGTAATTCTAGCACCTTGGAAGGCTGAGTCAGGAGAATTGCTTGAGGCCAGGAGTTTGAAACCAGCCTGGTCAACATAATGTCTCTACAAAAGAAAAAATTTTTTTAAATTAGCCAGGCATGGTGGAACATGCCTGTAGTTCTAGCTAATGGGGAGGTTGAGGCAGGAGGATTGCTGGAGCCCAGGAGTTTGAGGCTACAGTCAACTATGATCATGCCACTGCACTCCAGTCTGGGCAAGAGTGAAACCCTCTCTTAAAAAAAAAATGTGTTATTAATAGACCCTCAATCACCTACTATACAAAGCAAAATACCTGTATTATTACTGGGGAAAAAATATATATATAGTATTCATCAGAGTTGTCTGGAGAAAGAGAACCAGTAGTATATATATTGACATATAAGAGGAGATTTATTTTGAGAATTGGCTAACATGGTTAGAGGCTGGAAAGTTCTGCAATCTGCTGTCTGCAAATGAAAGACCCAGAAAAGCAGGTGGTGTGATTCATCCGAATCCAAAAGCCTAAGAACCAGAGAAGCCACGTATGTAAGTCTCCACATCTGAAGGCCCCACAGGCAGGAGCTCTGGAGGCAGGAAAAGACAGATGCCCCAACTCAGGAAGAGGGAGAATTTGTCCTTTGCGTTCTGCTCACCTTTTCATTCTGTTCAAGGGTGATGCCTGCCCACCTTGGTAAGGGCACATCCTTTTTACTTAGTCTATTTATTCAAATGCTAATCTCTCCCAGAAACACCCTCACAGACACACCTAGAAATGTTTTACCAGTTATCTGGGCATTCCTTAGCCCAGCCAAGTTGACACATAAAATTAACCATCACCAGTTTATACCTATAAAGTTGGACATTTGCACTCAGTGGCTGCCAGTTACAGAGAATCCCAGCTTCCCTAAAGCAGACCTCACCCAGGCGATTTTCCTGGTGTGTTGGACCCTCTCCATCTGTTGTCCCATCTATGCTGTGTCTCACAGAGGTGACCGTGTCTGTTTCTTAGCACAGGATGAGGGAGCTTCTGCATGAGCTCAGAGGTCAGAGGGCAGTTTGCCTTGTCACGTGACAAGGCACCTGGGCTTTAAGGTGAACATTGTACACTGGGTGCCCAGGCACTGAGGAGCATCTAGGGGCGCGTGAGGAGGGTTCTGTACTCCTGTGAACTCACCTTATATTTGCATCCATTGTTTTTGTACATGCTCATATTTTTAAACTGTTGTCTTTATTGCACAAACAAGAGTGAAACAATCACTGAGAAACATTTCACAGTAACAGTCCAACAGTCCATACTTTGTTTGCCTTCCTCCCCCCAGCTCCCCACCCCTACCCAAATAATGTCTCCGTAGCTATATTTGTCTAAGACAGTTTTGTTTTCTTGTTTGGTCTTATAACTCTCTGCAGGGATCATTGTTATGTTGCTTCATAGTCTCAATCTTAGTACAAGATTAATATTGCACCATCCACACTCTTACCATTGGCGTAGTCACTCCAACAACTTGCAGAAACCTTTAACCCAGAATTCACCATCTGGATCAAAATTCCAACAATTTGCATGTGTGTGCTGGGGAAAACATTTAGGTTTCGTGTGAACTCAGATTAGAGGAGCGGAAGGAGCTCAGCTGTTCTCCAGCCGGGATGGCACCATGTGTTGTTTAAATGTGTGCATTATCGTGAGCGTCCCTCCTGTGTTATTAAGTGAAAATGTCTTCCAAGAAGGATCCTTAGCATGTTGTTTCATTGTTTATGTACATTACCATACATGTTTAATATGGCATAGAAGGAGGACATAAATTGTATCTACTACTGTACAGTACAAAATGCAATGAGTGATGTTTTAAATGCTTTATGTGATGCAGAAATACTTTATGTGATGTAGAAACTGCTTGGTGGAAGCAATTAAGCTTTTTAATGTTATTTGAGAGAACTGATTCAGATTTGAAGATGGGCTAAGAACACAGTAATCTTGGTCTCATTCCTAATAATGGAATACAGCCTCCCACTATTCAAAACTTGCCATTTTCAGGAATGGGTTAGATTTTTGAGGCTGAGGGATGTCTGTATTTATCGGTATCCTCAACTTGGCTTTGAGCATCATAAGGTCAGGAACTATAATGTATTCATCTTTGGATGCCGAGCACTTAACAGTACCTGGCATTTAGTTGGTTTAATTCACATTATTCTGTGAATATATCATTGAACAGATGTGTCGTGATTTATCGAAAATTACTCCTGTTGTAGGATAAATATACACTTAATTTTCTTTGTTTTTCTTTTGATGGAAAATTTGGCTTCTTGCTCTCTATGAAGGGCATAGACAAGGAATTTTGATGTGTGTTGCAAGGCATACCAAGGTGCTACATATATGTGGTCAAAGCTCTCCTCTTTCTCCCCAGCTCTCGCAGGTCTGGCCTAGCCCAATGCTATCGAGTCCAGACTCAGGAGGACTTGGTTCTCCTCATAAAAAGATCACCTTTGCTTTCTCCTTTGCATGGGAAATAAAGGAGTGAAAAATAAATTCCCAGTGAGCTCGCATTCTACTTGGGAACAAAACAGCACATCCATTTCCGAGAGTGCTGTACAGTCACCATTTGAGGGCTGCTGGCCAAAGGTCAAGCAGTAACCCAGAGTATAATCAGGAAAATGTCTGTGGTAGACTGCAGTGATTCATGTCTCCCATATCCACACCCTTATGCAGTCCTTTCCCACACTGATTCTGGACGAAGCCACATGACTTGGCTTAGCCAATGGAACACATGCAGGCTTGCACATCTAGAACTCTGCCACCTCATTTAGGATCCCAGACTCTCCTACTGGAGACACAGGTCCCTAGTGACAGTCTACACCACCATTCAGACAAGTCAGTGGGGCCATCTTAAATCATCCAGCCCTAGTCAAGCCACCAGATAACTGTGCCCATGTTAAGTGATCCCTGCTGAGACCAGCAGGAGAATCATGCCGATGGGCCAGTACACATTCTGACCCACAGTTTCCTAATAACATAAAATGGTTGTTGTTGTAAGCCACTGTGTTTCAGAGTGGTTTGTTACACAGCAACAAATAACTAATATCATAACCATACCATCAGTCCAACTAGGTAGGGAAGAATGTAAATAGCAGGTAGAACAGCATGACTGGTGGCTGGGAGGCCTAAAACTGGGACAGGATTAGCATCATGAAAGAAGTCAAGGAAATGGTTCAGAAGTGAGGCTGAGACTGACTCACAAAAGCTCAAAGTCCCTTTACGTTGGTGTTTGGTGCATTGGCAGGGGCAGGTATGGTGACTTAAAAGAGCCATGCTCAACAAGATCAAGTGCAACACGGTGATAGATCATCCCAGCAGACCTTAGCAAGTCTAGCCATTTCTTTGGTGGTGGTCACAGTCATGCTGCAGCCCAGTTTCCACTTGGACAAATGGTACACACTTTCAACAAGATGAAAGTTAAGATACAGTCCATGTGCTCAGAGAGTGATCACAGCTCTGACCTTATTAATATGGTGCTTTGTCTACTAAACACCGTGCCCCGAAGTGTTGAGGAATGGGGGAAACCTAGCTGACTTAGGCGTCTCTTTTCTGTTACAATAAAGCTCAAAATGAAAAGTAGCCTTCTTTGTTTTTCCCCAAATCTTTCTCTCTAGCAGAAACTACTTTCAACTATTTTAACTTCCTTGCTGTTTACTTCCATATTTCTAGATAGTATGGTCATACTGTTATTTCTTGATTTTTAAATGTAAGATATTTTCTGTTGACTTCCTTCTATGTAAGATGAGGATTGAGCTCTCTTATCCCTCTCCTATTCCCTCATCCTCCTAGCATAAATGTATTTTAGGATTATATCAATATTCAGTGTTACTTAAAGTGACCTTGTAAATATTTTCACAACTGAGCCATGTTTGATTTGTATACTTATGTTTGCTTTATCATTTTTCCTGAAGTTAATAATTGCCTTGAATTTATTTCTTTAAAAATGTTTTATTAACTCAAGTCTATAGTTTACATTATAATTCACTCTTTGTGTTATACAGTTGATGAGTTTCTTTTTTTTCTTAATTTTTTTTTAAAAACTAGAGATAGGGTATTACTATATTACCCAGACTGGTCTTGAAGTCCTGGGCTCAGGTGATCTTCCTCTCTCAGCCTACCAAGTAGCTGAGACTTTAGGTGTAAGCCACTATATCTGGCTAGTTTATGGGTTTTAACAAATGCATCATGCCACATGTCCACTATTACAGTATCATACAGGATATTTTCATTACCCTAAAAATATCCCTGTGCTCCACCAATTTACTCTGCCTCCATGAGCTGCTGGCAACCACTGATCTCTATAGTTTTGCCTTTTCTAAAATATATAATTGGAATCATACCGTCTGCAGCATTTTCGGACTAGCTTTTAAAACTTGGCAATATGCATTTAAGGTTCCTCCATGTCTTTCTGTGTCTTGATAGCTCATTTCTTTTTATTGCTGAAGAATATTTCATTGTCTGGATGTTCCACAGTTTGTTTATGCATTCACCTATTCAATTTGCTTTTTTTCTGTGTATCTATTACTCATTCAAATCCGTACTCTCCAATAGAGCCATAAAGTGTCTTTAAATACATCTAGTAACCTCTGTGTTCTATTTTTTCCCCACAAGTTGTCATCCACTGCTCCATCTGAGCTGGTTGCCCTGTAAATTGTTCTGGTAGTTTCCCATTCTGTCATCCTTGGAAATCCTTTTGCCTGATTTCTGAGTTGGGTCTTTTGTTTATTGGATCTCCTGTCATTTTCTTTCTTGGTTTATTACTTCATTTTAATGAAGTACATCCTCTAGTCACTTCCTCAGAAAAGATATATGGGAAATAATTTTGTAAAAAATACTTGACAGATATGCAAAAAAATATTTATTTTATCCTCACAGATCAGACTTTTCTAGACTTAAATAAGTCCCAATAGAAAAACGTCAGGTTGCTGGTAGCTTGGCATAAGCATACCACCAAGAGATTCCTGAATGGCTGGATTCTATTATTTCTTCTATTTTGGTCTAATCTTTCTTTTCTACTAGCTTGAAAGTCTTCTGACTAATAGCCCTCCAGCTAATCCTTTTGTGAGTTGGTTTGAATTGGCCTCACTTGATTTAACTTCTGTGCAGAGATATGTATTACAGCATAAGAATGGTTATGGTCACTTATTAGTATTTCTCTCCCTACTTTTGGATTGAAACAAGTACAGAATAATTAGAGCAGAGACTATTTCTGGCAAATAAAACAGTTAATAGTTGGAAAGGTATATTTCAGTGAAGATTGTTTATAAACACACCTCTTGCTGCCAGGATCTTCAAGTCTAATTAATTAGTATCAGCCCAGCCCGCCTTTTCTCTTTTGTCACTTGCTTTCATGTACACACACACTCTCGTACACACTCACACAAGCACACGCCCCTTGTTGTCCTGCCTTTTCTTTTCCTCTTTATTGCAGTCTGCACAAGTTTGCGCACAGAATTGGCTTGCCTCCTAGCTGTTTTGTCCCCACACTCCATCAAAAAATATTTTCTGCATCTCTAATTTCATCAAGATATGCCTGACTGAGAATGTCAAAACCACTGAGCAGAAGTGTTTAATCCAAAGTTGGCTCCATCGGTGATGATCAGCTGAGGAAACAACCTCAAATTTTTCCCTAATTATTTGTTAGGATGTCAGTTTTCACTTTATGGAATAGGTTCACATCCTGCTTCTCACCCCCTGCCCCCCACTCTTTATTGGGCAGAGGCCTCCCACTGATTTCCAATAGAGCTCTCTGCACCCAAGAAAGACACATGGAGAAGAAATGGTACCTGGCCGTCTGTGGGAATGCCACCTTCAACAAAGGATTTCCGTAAGCAGACAGTTGCTTCATGGTTTCTTGGATAGGCAGATCTAAGCCATGTTTATGTAATTCCATATAGTGAGGTTTGAGACACTGAGCTGGTCACCAGCGACAAGCCCTGGAGGAGTCTGGGCAGCCCAAGGTAGAACTAGGGGCGGAAGATCCTTGCTCTGCAGTCTTATGGCTGTGTGACATCAGGACAGTCTGTTAACCCCTCTGAGCCTTTGTGCCATCTTCTGTAAAATGGGAATAATATCAGCTACCTCCTAGGGTTGCTGCAAGGATAAAAACCAAGTAAGTGCATGTGAACACACTTGGTAATGAATGAGAGGGTGCCCTGTAATTGTTGCTTATTAGCTGACCTTAGAGATAAGAATCAAAATTACACATTTTTGTTCCAAGTATTTTTCCCCCTTCGGCTTAGTCCTCTTTTTTATGTGGGATGATTTACTGTTTAAAGCATTTATTAATATAAAGATTATAAGAGGAAGGATTTCGAATGTAATTAGTGGGGAAGGAAGCTTGTTTTTCTGGGATGAGAATGCCATCACTTGTTGGCTCAGTACAGCACACCGGTAATCTTGTTTCCTGAGGCTTTGCACATGCTGAGAGCACATCATGCTCACAGGCACACTTAGTGAAGATCTGAGAATGTGGTGAGGGAGAACGTGTGCCAGGAACTGGGCAGGTGGGCGGCACAGATTGCCATTCCTGCACTGGCTGTGATTGCAATAACTGCCTCATGGACACTGATAGAACCCGAATAGACATCATCAGATAGATGGGTCGTCCTGCCCGCTATTTCAATTTGCTTCCCAGACCCCTCTCTGCCCACTATCCACACAGGTTACAGAATCTGAAGCCTCACCCTATTGGAGAAAGGGCTACAGATCCGCCAGTATATCATAACTCACATGGTAGGCAGTGGCTTGTGGGATCTTTCTAAAAGGAAGAAGGCTGGACTCTTCAGGGCCTGAAGGCCTTTATTATTTCTTCAGTTTGGGAGAAAGCTACTGTGATGGTCAATTTTAAGTGTCAGCTTGGATAGGCTATAGTACCCAGTTAATTTATCAAACACTAGATGTTGCCAGGAAGATATTTTGTGAGTGTGGTCAACACTACAGTCAGTTGAGTTGTGTATAGGCAATTGCCCTCCATAAGGTGAGTGGGCTTCCTCTGATTAGTTGAAGGTCCTCCAAGCAAAACTGGGATTTCCTGGAGAGGAAAATCTGCCTCAGAATCATAACATCAACCCCTACCTAAATTTTCAGCCTGCCAGCTTACCCTGCAGATTTCAGACTTGTCAGTCCAGTCTCATGAGCCAATTACTTATAATAAGTCTATCTATCTGTGTATCTCTTATGAATCCTGTTTCTCTGGGCATCCTGACTGATATGACTGCTCTCTATCCAGAGATTGCCTTTTTCTTTGACTCTATTGGAATCTAACTCTCAGCAGCCGAGGATATGAAACATTTTATTTTCACTAGGAAAACCAACTGCATTACTGGAACAACAGACCAGGTAAATGAGTCCCAAATCATAGTCCAACTTTGATCTTGAAATCTACTAAGCTTTGATAAAACTGAGGTACATATTTTATCTTTTAAAAAATCTTGATCCATTTTTCCTCATCAAAAATGAAGAGTTCAAATCATCTGCATTCTAATCCCGTATCTGCCTTGGTTCTCATCACCGTACAGCCTCTCCTTGCTCCCTGAGTTGGTCTCCCTGTTGGAACACGTGCCCCTCTGTGAGAAATCTCCATACATCACCGAGTTGGCAGTTGTCTCAGGGGCGAGGCAGTGGGACTCACATTGTAGGCTTTAGGTATCAATGAAGTTGTCTTTCCTTGAAAGACACTAAACTTGAAAAAGTTGTGATCTCATAATTCCACATTCCAAGATCAGGAGAGAAACGCTCTTCCCTGTTTAAGTCGTTATTTTTATTTCCAGGGTCATTTCTGGAACCCATCATATACATTCTAGTCACTTTAAGTCTGAATCACAAACGTTACAAGGCTCACCTTTGGCCATCCCCAGCAGATAGGCAGGGTCTGGGTTCCGTGAGTCATTTGCCACAGACTCCAGTTGGAAGCAGTTCCCAGTGGGGTTACGTGTGAGCCTTTTCAATTGTCCGTGACTGTGTTCCGTATACACATATCGATTCCCCTCTCTAATTCCCAGAGCTAGTGCCCTGCCCTTCTGTCTGGCTTGGGCGGAGCCCCTGGCGGGGGGGAAGGACCTGGCGCCACCGAGCAGACGCCCCTTAATGGTAATCCTCCAGCGAGTCCATGGCCTCCAAAGAGACCATGAGCGTGGTCTTGTTGATGAGGAATGTAGTCACAGTCACACAAAAAAGTCCCCAGTCTCTGCTTCAGGACCCCATGCATGGGCCATCATCCCTGCTGCAGAAAGAAACTGGACAGGACCTCCCCTTAGGAGCCTGTCAGCCCTTGTCACTAATCAGCCCAGGGGCTACTCAGAATGACTGGAGGCACTCACATCCACCCCCTACCAACCGCACTGCCCGCTCTCAGCCCCTGCCACCTGGGGAGCCCCACACCAGGGCAGGGCAATCAAGCTTGGCTTGCTTGGCTTCTGCATGCCGTGCAAAGCTTGCCAGCAGCCAAGCTCTTGAAATATTTATATTTATACATGCAAGGCTCAGACTCTCGCTTTGTCCCGATAGGAGCCATCATATGTGGGTATGGGGTATGGTTCAGGAGGGTTCATTCATCCCATGCTAGCATACCTACCCACCATGGCTCACCCGCGCAGAGGAGCAGGGATCTCACCAAAATAGTCGAAAAGTTGGCCGTTGTCATGAATCGAATCCATGTGTTGGAAGAAATATACATTAGAAAATTGCATATTCTCCCCCTCCCTTTGATTCAGAGATTTTGTTTCATTTGTGCACAGGGAAGAGTCGAAATGCCCCTCCCTAGAGGTGTCCTTCTGGGGACTCAGGACCCACGGGTTGCAGAGTGTATGGACACAATACATGTATTTATTTTCAAAGGTAACATGAAATAACACCAAAGAGCTTTTGTGGCTACCTGTTCTCTTTTGAAGAACTATTCGAAAACTACATGATGGGCAAAAAAATCTATAGAAGGGAGGGAGGCAGGAAGAGCCACAGTTTCAGCTAAGACAGATGGGTGCACTCGAGACTCAGTTAGCAATTGTTCCCACATATTTCAACGAACACACCTTAAACACAGGTTTTCTGAGTGAAGGCAATGATCAAAGCATTTGGGTTAGGGGAATTTTCTCATGGCAATGACAGCTGTCCCCACAGAAACAACTCAATTTATCTCAGAACTGAAGGTTTCACTAGCTTCAGCCTCTCATCAAATAGTGTGCATGGGAATTATTTTTAAGTACTCTAAAGTGGTATCGTTTCCTAGTAGCAAATTATTTGGGTGTATTTTGAAACTAATTAAAAGGGAAATATCCTATTTTGTAAAGAGCAGCATTTCTACATTTTAAAAATCAGATGTTCTCAGTGGGGAGCAGAGTTTTATCTTCGTCAGTGTTGGCTATTGCTAAGTGCATCCCAGATTGAAAATCTAAATGAAATAACTACAAGGAAAGGCATGGGGTAAGTTTATGTTGGTAAAGGAGGAGGGAGACACATGCACGTATATAATACATACACCATTTATCTGGTAATTTAGACAGCCTTTTCATGGCGTCTTTTTTTCTTTCTTGCTCATTGCTTGTTATTTCACTGTGAGTGTTGCAAATATGGAAGGCGGCAGAGGTGCCAGGCTCCATCATGATGTCCAAAAATTGGCTTTGTACATATGCTGAATTAAAGATTGGCTGGCAGAAGCAGTGCACAGACCCTAGATTGGCAGGGATTTCTCGTGACGGAAGACAGGGCCACGAACCCGCGGGACTTACTCTGAAGCCAGCAGCCATGCAACATGCTGTAGCCCACGTGCCCAAACCTGTTTTAAAAGACATTTTGAATCTGCATCAGGCATCAGATCCTGCCCAGGTGACACCCTCCAAAAGTTGAATCCCCTTTCTTTTCTCACAAGGAAGAGACTGGGTTGAACCTGTCACAGGATAGAGATTTGAAAGTTTTCACCCAAGGCTCGAGGTCATTTAAGTCACTTCCTCTTTGAATAGGCACCATTGCATCTAAGGAGGAAGGCAGGAATCCTGCAGATGCAAACCTTCCTGTTTTTTTCCTTCCTTGGAAATAAGCAAACTGCCAAGGTGGTTCTGATGGAAGAAGAATGAACACAGTGAAGGAACACATTAGACAGCCGGAGCAGGGAAGTCCACGCCAAAAAGACACGCCATCTGGGGCTTTTTTTCCTCACTGTGTCAACCAGAACGTGCCTCTCTCATGTATGAGTAGCTAGTTTGTGGCTTTACTCTTCCCAGGAGATCTGCTTTATTTTATGGGCAATGATGAGTTTTAATAAAAGCAGTGTTGTTGTTGTCGTTATTGACCTTGGGTTTCTGCTTTATCTTAGAGTTGAATGCTAGAAAGGAAGTGAGGAGAATTATTTTCTAGACCAGTAGGTGCTTTTGACTCAAAGGATGATATTGCACACATCTAGGAGCCTTTAAAGAAGGGATATTAGCTCCAGTTACGTCACCTTTCCTCTAAGGGTACAGTGAAGGATCAGGAGCTGAACAAGCTGACCTCAGTCCCAATCAGCTCCCAAATGTGACAGCTGATTAGAGCCTTGCAGCCTTTCAGGTACTGTTTAATCATTTACTCGCTTGAGTGTTTAAAGCTCCGTGAGAGCGGGGAGCCTGTCTGCCCATACACAGCACACATTCAGGAAATATTGTTGAATATGATCATTGGGTTGATGATCTCACGGGGTGGCACCAAGGGGGCCAGCATGTCAAGCGTAATTCACACCGGAGCAAGCTTTGGGTCACATTCTGTATCACATGTGATGTAGTGAGCAAGCGCTCGGATGGGCTTCAGGAGATGTGCGTTCAAGTCCTGGCCCTGCCCGCGGCATCAGAGTGACCTTCAGTCATTTGTTGATCTCTTGAGGACTTTTGTCTCCTTGTTTCTAAAATAACTAGATAATTGTGGAGCTTTCTTCAGCCCTAAAATTCTGTGATTCTGAACCTTAGCCAGTCATCTAAAAATGCATCTTCTATGTGATTAAAGTTATTTATTAGGCCTAAGTGGGAGAGCCAGCATTCTTGATGAAAGGAATTACTCTATGCACACATCCTCAGGACAGTGGTTTAGAAGTCCTGTTCTGCTTCCCCTTGATCATTGCCCTCCTGGTAGATAGGAACAACACAATGGGAAGGACAGGCATGGATGCACAGAAAGAACAGGAAGCTGAGCGTGGCTCCAGGCACCACTGTGGTATAGAGTGTGGCACCGAGAGCCAGCCAAAAACATAAAGATGGGCTTGGAGACAGTAGGGCAGTGTGGATGCCTCTCAGCTCAGGAATGTTGCAGAGAGGAGTCATATATGAGATTAGGGTTACCCCAAGTTACCTCTAAGTTCTGTCCAACTCAACTACCCTGTGAGTCTCTGATAGTCCCAAGCTCTGTGTCCTGGGACACAGTGACACCCCTGAGATCTATACCCCTGAGATCTTACCAAAGACCTCAGATAGTCCAGGCACTGTTCCTGTTAAGGGGGAGGTAGGGAGGAGAGGGAGAGATGGAAAAGGGAGAACTTACCTTTGTTAACATACTGTTTTCTAATAACTTTGTTTTTTTGAGATGGAGTCTCACTTTATCTCCTGGGCTGGAGTGCAGTGGTGCAATCTCGGCTCACTGCAACCTCTGCTGCCTGGGTTCAAGCAATTCTCCTGCCTCAGCCTCCTGAGTAGCTGGGATTACAGGTGCCTACCACTGTACCTGGCTAATTTTTTTGTTTGTTTTGTATTTTTGGTAGAGATGGGGTTTCACCATGTTGGCCATGCTGGTCTTGAACTTCTGACCTCGTGATCCACCCACCTCGGCCTCCCAAAGTGTGGGGATTACAGGCATGAGCCACTGCACCTGGCCTCTATTAACCCTTTTAAAGAACTGTTCATTCCATTGTTCATGGAATATGCTTCCAGTCGTGGATTATGTTGAAAAGGTAAGTCCATGTCCTAATCCTGGGACTTGTGAATGTGACCTTATTTGGAAAAAATGGTCTTTGCAGATATAGTTGAGGATCTCGAGATAGGATCGTCATAGATTATCTGGGTGGGTCCTAACTCCAACGACAAGTGTCTTTCTAAGAGAAGTCAGACACACATGGAGGAGAAGACAGACACAGAGGAAGGCACAGGAAGGCAGAGGTTGGCGTGGCGGCAGCCGCAGGGACTGCCAGCAGCCAGCAGGAGCTGCCAGAGGCAGAGAGGATTCACTAGAGAGGGACCGCGTCCTGCACGCACCTCAAGTCCACATTTCTGGGCTCCAGAACTATGAAAGAATACATTTCTGTTGTTTTAAGCTGCCAATTTTATGGTAATTTGTTGTGGTAGCCCTAAAAAACTAATAGACCTCAAATGTATTATCATTAATGTCATTAATCAGGAGCTGCAAGGTCTCTTTTCCTAATTAACATCATGACTGTTCTTACTGATAATAAAAATAAAAGAACTCTTGGGGAGGTGGGGGAAGAGAGAGCATCAGCATAAACAGCTAATACGTGTGAGGCTTAATACATTGGTGATGGGTTGATAGGTGCAGTAAACCACCATGGTACACATTTACCTATGTAACAAACCTACATGTCCTGCACATGTATCCTGGAGCTTAAAATAAAATTTAAAAAGTAAATATGCTGGGCAAGGTGGCTCATACCTATAATCCCAGCACTTTGGAAGGCCCAGGCAGTGAATCACCTGAGGCTAGGAGTTCAAGACCAACCTGACCAACATGGTGAAACCCTTTCTCTACTAAAAATACAAAAATTAGCTGGGTGTGGTAGTGTGCTCCTGTAATCCTGGCTACTCAGGAGGCTGAGGTGGAAGAATCGCTTGAACCTGAGAGGTGGAGGTTGCAGTGAGCTAAGATCACGCCATTGCATTCCAGCCTGCGCGACAGAGCGAGACGTCATCTCAAAAAAATAAAATAAAACAAAAACTCTATCTTAAAACACATTAGCATTATTGAACAAAAATGTTAGATCTTTTGAAGTAAGCATCTTTTTTTGCTTATGTAATAGCTGTCTGTAAATACTCGCTTCTTGAATGAACCACCATTTTCTTCAGGTATTTTTTGTTTTATTTTTTTTGTAGAAGGAAACACCCACTACCAGAGAAAAAGCGCTCCATTTTGATATCCCTCCATCCACTTTGATATCCCTCCATCCATTTTGATATTCCTCCCTCCCTAGCCTTGTTTTGATAACTTTGTTCCTGTACCAGATCCACATTCAATTATCGTCTCTGTTTTATGGTATTTTAGCTTCATAGAGCGATAGTATCAATACCGTTCTGCTGTTTTATTATGCATTTATCAAACAGTTGACTGTCTGGTCTTTTGGCCAGAATTCGTTGGCCTATTCTCAGAGCTCTCTGTCTCAATACATCTTTTTATAACTGTTTTCCAACATCGTCTTCATTTCAATTTCAGAATATGATGTTAATCAATTTACTAGCTTTCAGTCAAGGATGAACAGCTTACAGTGTTTGTGGCAATATTGGATGTATTTACTTCCAAGGGAATAATTTTTAAATAACAGCACATTGTGTTCTTACTTGTTTTTCACAGTCCAGTTCCAGCATCTGAGAAACTTTGCTCTGATGGTTGACTCCCACTAGGGAGACACTGAGAACAGTGATCTTGGGGTGGTCCTGATTCTTCCTGGCTGCTCTGCATTTCCATGCTGCAAGGCCACTGGCTTGTACCACTTGTTTCTCCTTCCACATCCTCAAATGATCTCTTGAAAGAACCCACTTGAGGCCTCATTGTTACCTTCCCTCTACTTCTTTTTCTTATTATTCAGTTCAACAACTTGTATCAAATACCTACAACATGCTAGCCAGGTAGAAGAAGCCAACAGATAGACAGAGCATGTCATTAGATCGTGATAAGATCTGATAAAGTAAGTACTGAGGGAACACACCCTTAGTGGGTGTGGGGTCGAACCAGTGTATTTAAATTTATGTAAAAACTGAGAAACAGCCTGAAAAGGACTTTTATTGTTGGACATAATTCTCTAGTCTTGAAGTTATCCAAGAGAGTTCAAGAACTCATCCCTTAGGTGGACTGCGCAAGCTGGATGTTTACCATTTGTCACAGTTAGAATTAGGAGCTTAGCTTTCATATTATCCTTTGGTATCATCAGAATGAGAGCAAAACACCAGTAAGGAGTCCATATGACCACCAGGGGAGGCAAATTGAATTTGGGATATGTCATATCAAATCTGTTAAAGGAAAAATGAGAAGAAGGAAAGAGAAAAGAAAAAAACAAAAGAATTCATTATATAACCATTATATGTTAATGATAAAGTTTAAGAGACTTTGAAGTATTGTCATATATTATTTCATTAAGCAGTTTATGTTTTTATTCCACCAGTTCTTATTCTTTAAAGGGAAGAAGGATTAAATAAGCCATCTGTTACATTACATTAGAATCTTTGAATGCTGCCATAGCTACATAATGGTGTGGAAAGTAGTAAACCCATTAGTCCCAACTTATGGGAAAGTACCAACTAGAAATGAGTAAATGAATGAATACATGAACAAGTCATCAGAATTGCCAGCAGAGTCCTGCAGTCCACTTCCCCAACACATACTCAAAGACAGAACCATCCCTGAGTGCATAGGAATTTGGCACTGCCAGAGCCCCCAAGCACCAAGTGTGACAAGAAAGGGCCACTGTGTTGCTCATTATGAGGACACCTGGGCACTTCCAGCCCTGCCCCGTTTGAAGTGGCGAGGATGCCTGGTGAGAGGTGGTCATGGTTGAGCATTCAGTGGGAGGCAGAACAAAGCCAGAGTCCCGCAAGAGGGTGACGTTCTGGCCAGTGTCTGGTTCACGCAGCTTTAAGGTGTTCCAAGAGGATTGGGAGACCCCTCAGGACCATGGGAGCCTTGGGAGAAAATTGAGTAATCCCTGCCAAGGCTGCCAAGCCAGCATCAAGCAGGTGGACCCAGGAAGTAACTCTGTCTCTGCCTGGTTACGCCAGGACTCCTGCTGAGCCCACAGCCTGAGAGGGCATAAGAGTAGGTCCTGTCCCATTATAGATTACTCAGTCCTGACACATTTAGGGGCTTATGAGAGATGGAATCCTAAGGCCTTCCCGGGTGCCCTGCAGAAGCTTCAAAGTCAGCATTGCAGGGAACACTCACTCCCCCTTCCTGGTTTCCTTCCTTCCGGAGGGAGCTCCACTGGTGCAGCGCTGTGGGTCTCCCACCCCAGCCCACACGTCCACAGAGCCGGGTTACGTGCCCAGTGGCGATATTGGCATATGTAGCTCTGCCCCGTCCTTTTTCCTTCCTCGAGGGTGTGGGCTGCCCACAGAGGGGGAATGCTGAGAGCACCCCATGCCTCAGAGAGTGGGCCCTGCTCCCTGGGGCCAACTCTCTGGGGCATGGGGTGCTCTCAGTCCTCTGCAGCCCAGTGATAAATCAGTCTAACTCCATGGCCCAGTATTAAAAGACCACGTGCCTCTTTCACTCACTTCTGTCCTCAACCCAGCCTTTATCAGAAATGAAGGAAATAGTCTAATTCTCCTCCGGCTGACACCTTTGTCTTATTAATTGGTTCAGAATTTTGATGGTCAAGAGGTGATATTATTGAGATCCTAAGCAAACACATCTAAGCTAAAACAATCATGTACACACCCCCAGATTCAACATCCTGTTCTTCCCTCTATTGTTAGAACACCTCCCCCTTCCTAACACACACAGTGAGAAAGGGAATTCGCCAAGATCAGTAAAAGGATTGCCAAGTTGTGCCCAAGCCCAGAGCCTGTCTCCCTGTGGTTACCTCTTTCCAGGTGCTTTTCTTGCCCCTGCCACTACTCTGTTCTCATCATCGCCCCCACCCTCAATGAGCAGCTGTCCATCTCTGCTTTTGTGTCAGTGTGCAGGCTAAGCTGCTACAGCAGAAAAGGCCCAAAGCTACCGTAGCTCAAACCAAATGAAGTTTATTTCTGTCTCACCCAGCAGTACACACAGAGGCAGGCGGGTGGTCGAGGCGGGTGGGACATGCTCCTCTTCGATATTCATTCAGAGACCCCTGTTGTATCCACCTTGTTGCTCTGACGTCCTCATCTGCACGGCTGATGCCGTCTCACTATACCATGTTTGAGTTCCAGCATCTGAGACAGAGGAAGAGAGAGTGGAGGACGGGTGGCTTCCTTTTAAGGGTTAAGTGCTGCCTACACCACTTCTGTTCCATTCACATGCTAGCTGCAAGTGGGGCTGGGACATGCAGGCTTTAAGAGGTGCCACAACCCAAAGGAAGAGGGGAGAATGGACGCTGTGAGCCATCAGCTGTCTCTGCCACACCCCTTTGCAGCCACATGTGATATCTGCACCTCACCCTGCACTGCATTTGTGTATTTCTCTTCATTGCAAGAAGGATGCCATTTTGCATCCTCAGGACCTAGAACAGTGCCTAACACAGTTGAGCAGTTAAGTTAAACAACCGAATGAATGTGAAGGCCTTTTTCCTCGAGGAAACCAAACCCCAGACCCAGACAAGAGTAAAACAGAACTAACAGAAACAAGCTTGAGGGTGTTGTGAAGGTGTTGTCAAGAAAATCTGAGAGTGAGCGGAGTGCCCAGGGGCCACGACTTGGAAGGCAGGGGAAGGTAAACCAGAGGACATGGACAAGGGGCAGCTGAGGGAGGAGCTGTCATCAGAGAGGTGGAGTTCAGGGCTTGAGAAATAGGGATGAGGCCATTTTGAGAAACGTGAGGCCAAAGTATGACCAAGTCGTGAAGCTGGGTGTTGGAGAACACCCAGAGTTAGGAGATGGGATTTCTCCTGGAGATGTGTGGTGAAGCTTCCATCCATGAGTATGGGGGATACTTGAAAGGATGACACAATGAGACAGTGCAGACTCTGTCAGGGGGAGCACTGGTTGGTTAGGGGAGGGAGGACAGAGACACAGATCTAGAAGATGGCTCCCTCTACCCCTGGCCCTGCATACAGGGGAGGGAGGTGTTTCTTCCCCTGGAGAGAGTGGTGACACAAAGCAAGAGAAAACCAAGCATTAGTTCCAGCACACAGAGCGGACAGTGTTCCCGGGAGTGGCTGCTGATGTGAGGGAATGTGTAACCTTCCAGAAGCTACAGTGCAGTAAGGTAGGAGATAGGGCTAAGAGGAAACAGGCCCATGCAGGTGTGTGAAGAATGGACCCCACCATTGTCACAGTGTCTAGTGTCTAGTTACAGTGCCTAGTGACTACCGATTAAGAGGACAAAGTCCTCTTGGGTGGGACTTAGGAGTGGTGGCCCTGGGTTTCATGCAGCCAGCTCCATATCATTCAGCCATGGTGCCAGTGTGATGGGTTACAAGGATCTGTTAAAATACAGATATGCCCTTTCCTATTCTAAGCGTTTTCTATAAAAAGTATATATTGCTTTTATAATCAGAAAACAATGTCACTTAAATAATTAAATTCTTCTAAGGTGGTGGTGCTAGAGAGATTATTTCATTTCTGTGGTCCTTGCTGAGCTGCAAAATGAGAGTTGGCCTGAGAGGGCCCACTTAATGCGTATCATTCTCTTCCCGCTCAGCTCTCTTAGGATTCTTCCCTTCAGTGCACAGGTGGGAACAGGAAAAATAAGGGTCAAGGCCATGTGATGGCTCATATCTGTAATCCCAGCCCTTTGGGAGGCCAAGACAGGAGGATCACTTGAGCCCAGGAGTTTGCAACCAGCCTGGGTAACACAGTGAGATCCCGTCTATACAAAAAATAAAGAAAAATTAACTGAGTATGTGGCACATACCTGTACTCTCAGCTAATGGTGGGGCTGAGGTGGGTGGATTGCTTGGGCCTGGGAAGTCAAAGCTTCAGTGAGTGCCATAACTGCACCACAGCACTCCAGCCTGGGTGACGGAGTGAGACCCTGTCTCAAAAATAAAATAAAAAATTTTAAAGGGGTCAGAGTATAGGTCACCAGCCAAAAGCAGAAATTATCACGATTTCAAGTTGCTTCAGCAACGATATCTGCCGGCAGTGTTGCAAGTAGAAGTGTCACATGGTAAAACGGAGCTCACGGGTGGAGGTGTGTGTGACGGGGAAATGCTGTCCGAGGATTCACGGCACGTGCTCAAGGGGCTGCTGAGCTCCTCTCTTCCCTGTGCCTTGAGCACTGCTTGTCCAACAGGCGAGACATTTATGTGTGCACCAGCGCGGCAGCTTTTCAACCCTGACCGTCCACCAGGGTCACAAGGGAAGCCTTTAGAAACATGTGTCCGAGCTCCACCACACACCCATCAAACCAGATAAAGTGGATATCTCCAGGAAGAGTGAAGACAGAAATCTCTACACACCAGAACATGTACTAAGCTTCTTATCCATAAATGAGAAAGATTTTTGTAAATTACAAATATTATTTTTAAGTTCTCAAAATCCCAGTGCTTTTATATCAGTGAATGCTTCTTTAATACAGTAGGTTTTATCTGTTCTTCAAATATGCATAAGTAATTATATATTAGATGTATTTATCAAGGTAAATATTGTTTCAGCTAACTTTTTAATACTTAATTTTTATCAAAAATGACAAAGATCGAAAGCTTTTATATTTAAAACTAAGAAATACTCAAGACATTAGATATTTTCATTTTCCTACCATAAAACGTAGTAAGTTGAAATATTAAGCCAACAACATGTTATTTTTATTCAAAAAGAAGTAACAAAGGGGAGTATCTCTACTGTTTGAAGGAGGGTGTTCTCTTGAGACAACTGATCAGAGGAGGGTTATACAGAGAATGTTGGATATTAAAGCCAGAAAGAACCTTAGAGTTTATCTTGCAGTTGTAGAAACTGAGGCCCCAGTGCCTATGGTTTTTACCTCAGGAATGCCACCGTGTGTGGCATATTTTTCAAGGCACATAAAAATGGGCTGCTAAAAAGTTCTTAATATATGTATTGCTTTTCAGCTTTAGAAGAATGCTAACACTGACTTTTGTTAAATATGGTAATCTTCCCATATTACTATAAATTGTCCAACATTTCACATTTTTTTTTTTTGAGACTAGAGTCTCGCTCTGTTGCCAGGCTGGAGTGCAGTGGCACCATCTCAGCTCACTGCAACCTCCGCCTCCCAGGCTCAAGCAGTTCTTCTGCCTCAGCCTCCCGAGTAGCTGGGACTACAGGTGCATGCCACCACGCCTGGCTAAGTTTTGTATTTTTAGTAGAGACAGGGTTTCACCATATTGGCCAGGCTGGTCTCGAGCTTCTGACCTTGTGATTCGCCTGCCTCGGCCTCTCAAAGTGCTGGGATTATAGGCATGAGCCACCGTGTCTGGCTTAAACATTTCACATTCCTTCTGCATGCTGTCTGATAATTTTTCTAGCAAAAAATACTTTAAAAAATATTTCACATTCTTAAAAGCCTTTTGGAAAACTGAGCAACTGGTATTAAGGATGGTTAGATTTAAGAATACTACACTAAAGGCCATATTGTTAAGCATATTGAGCAGATGAAGGGTTACATTAGTAATCAAGTAAACCTTTTTACCAATCTCCACGAGTCAACGGCGTAGCCAGCCAGTCAGGAATTAATGCAGTTACAGGTGGGGCCTAGCGCCTGGAAGAGCAGTGGGGAGCATCTACTCAGAGTGTAGAAAGGGCATCATCAAACCTGGGTATGTCCAGAGCAGGGCAACTCAAGAGAGCAAAGGATGTTGAAAGTGTATCAGAGGATTTCAGAGACAATGATCAGAACTAGGAGGGTTCGAAGACAGAAGACCCAGGGAAACATATGGACCACACTCAGGTGTCTGAAGGTCCATCCAGTGGCTATGTTTATGCAGAAACAGATCAGCACTTGCCATGAGGATGGCAGGGCTCTTGCCTTGGGCAAAGCTCCTGGGGTAACTATGAAGACCCTTCCCAACTCCAAGACTCTGATTCTGTGATTCGTACTCCAGAACCTAACCTACTGATCATGTTTACAAAATACAAGAAAGAATCCTAGCTATACGAATCTTACAGACATGGGAAAGTAATGCTCCGTGTGTGTGTGTGTGTGTGTGTGTGTGTGTGTGTGTGTGTGAACACACCACTGGGTGTGGATATGGGTAAGAGAGGGAGACAGATCAGAGTGCTGGGGGGCATGGAAAGATTCTCCATCTGACGCCCAGTTAATGTTTTAAACAATTTTTGTGAGTACATGGTAGGTATATATATTTATGGGGCACATGAGATACTTTGATTCAGGCATGCAAAAAGCAGCAATCACATCATGGAAAATGGAGTATCTATCCCCTCAGGCATTTATCCTTTGAATTACAAACAATCCAGTTATACTCTTCTAGTTTTTTAATGTACAATTAAAAATAGTTACCCTGCTGTGCTATCAAATACTTGGTCTTATTCATTCTAACGATATACGGTTTTTTTATACTGATTAACCAACCCCATTTCCCCACCCACCCACCCCCACTCCCCACACCCCTTCCCAGTCTCTGGTAACCATCCTTCTGATCTCTAGCTTACAAGCATGTAGTTCCCAGGTAGGGCAGCTACTCTGTCCCTCACCCCATACTAGGGACTCTGAGGGCTTCAAACACAGTCCCAACCTCAATGTCGGTCTCATCTATGTGGTTATAGAGACAAGACTAACAACCCCCTGATGATCAGAGACACCAGGAGACCTCGAGAACTCTTTCCTTGTGGTCCTCATGCCTTAATTCTCCTCCTGAGCCCTTGCTCTCCTTTCCTTAAAAAAATTAAATTCACTGTACACAATTCACCCATCTTAATCATAACCACCTCCATTCAAAAAGTTTACATATGCAGGCCAGGCACGGTGGGTCGTGCCTGTAATTCCAATACTTTGGGAGGCTGAGGTAGGAGGATCACTTGAGGCCAAGAGTTTAAGACCAGCCTGGGCAACACAGCAACAGCCTGTCTCTATTAAAAAATAAATTTAACAAAACCAAAAAGGCCAGGTGCAGTTGCTCACAGCTGTAATCCCAGCACTTTGGGAGGTTGAGGCAGTGGAATCGCTTGGGCACAGGAGTTAGAGACCAGCCTGGGCACTATGGTGAAACCCTGTCTCTACACAAAATTAGCCAGGCATGGTGGTGTGCACCTGTAGTCCCAGCTACCTGAGAGGCTGAAATGGAAGGATCACCTGAGCCCAGGAGGTGAAGGCTGCAGTTAGCTGTGATTGTACCACTGCACTCCAGCACTGACAGAGTGAAACCATGTCACACAAAAAAATAGGTTATATATGCATATGAAAAAAGGCAGAAAAACATATTCCTTACTGCCTTGTTAGTTAAACAGCACTGAGGTAGTTTTTGTTGCCCAAACATGTTAAATATGGCTTAAAAAATCACCTTACAGTCCAGATTTACATCTTTTTAAAATCATTTCTCTATCCTAAATCATAACAGCAGCAGATGGACAGGGGAAGAAACGGAATGTGGTCACATTTCATACTGATATTATAAAGTGCTTTCACATTGCGATGAGTAAAGGACCATCGGCAACCTACAGCCTCTGATTCTGCTGAGAAACTGATTCAGAACCTAAGGTTTCTACTGTGGAGCAAAAGCATTGAGCAGGTTGCTCTTTGCAATTTTTTATCGAGAGGTGGAGAGCATACTAGGCCCACCTGGATTCCTGAAGAATTCAGCAACCTGAAGAGCATGGTGCTCAAAGGAAAGTAGACTCTTTAGATCTTTAAGATCTGATTTCATACAAAATTAGAGGTCTAAAACTAGATGCTGTAGGAGAGAAAAAGTAATACCTTTTCCTCACCCATCTTAAGGTTCATGACTGTGTTACCTATAATGAAAGGCAGATTAACAAGAGAGAAACACACACATTACTTTATATTGATTGACCGATTGATTGATGGATGATTGAGACAGTCTCAGCCTGTCACCCAGGCTGGAGTGCAGTGGTATAAACTCGGCTCACTGCAACCTCCGCCTCCTGGATTCAAGTGATTCTCCTGCCTCGGCCTCCCAAGTACCTGGAACTACAGGTGCGCACCACCACACTCACCTAATTTTTATATTTTAAGTAGAGACGAGGTTTCACCATGTTGGCCAGGTTGGTCTTAAGTTCCTGACTTAGGTGATCTGCCTGCCTTGGCCTCCCAAAGTGCTGGCATTACAGGCATGAGCCACTGGTCCCGAGCACACACATTAATATAAGCTTTATGTGACAGCATGGGAGCCTTCCTAAATAAGACCCAAAGAAACAGAAACACTTACGTATTTCTTTCTTTCTTTCTGTGTTGTGTTGTGTTGTTTTGTTTTTTGAGATAGGGTCTCACTCCATAGCCCAGGCTAGAATGCCTTGGCTCCATCTCAGCTCACCGCAGTGTCCGCCTCCCAGGTTCAAGAGATTCTCCTGCCTCAGCCTTCTGAGTAGCTGGGATTACAGGTGCATGCCAGCATGCCCAGGGCTGATTTTTATTTTTAGTAGACAGGGTTTCACCATATTGGCCAGGCTGGCCTCAAACTCCTGACCTCAAGTGATCCGCCTGCCTTAGCCTCCCTAAGTGCTGGGATTACAGGTGTCAGCCACCGTGCCCAGCTGGAACACCTATGTATTTTTATGATTAGATTTGATGCAGGTCGGCAGTTGTGCAGAAGTGTGATTGGACGAGGAGGGCATTATCTAACAGTAATAAACCGAGGGGAATTTAGCAAGGCCTGTTTGTTCAGATTCTTCTGAACTGCTTTGGGGAGAAGGGTAGGGAAAGGTGAGAGAAAGACCTTCCTGCTTCTGCTGCTTTCTTAAATGCATATTTTAGGGTAGTGTGTCTTGAACCCCATCAATGGACAGGCTGGCTCTCATTGTCTGTGAGTTGATTGGCCCTATTCTGGGACTCTCCCCTAAGTGCCAAAAGACTAGCTTCCTATTCTTTCCTTTTGGTCAGGCACTAGGGATACAAGAGCTACAAGCTACCTTCCCAGTCTTCAATGTGGTCAGAATCCTGACGTGAGGACATCTGGTTACTGAAAACAAGGACAACCTAATATGAACTCAGAACCAACCCCAACTGGATGTGCACAAGGAAATGGGAGTTTAAATGTGTACAGCCCTTTTAAAAAAAGCAATTTTAGTATATACGTTAAAATAGGGATGAAGATGCTGTGGTGTCTGCCTGGGGTCCCAGCTACTCTGGAGGCTGCAGCCGGAGGATCCCTTGAGCCCGGGAGTTTGAGGCAGCAGCAAGCTGTGATGGCGCTTATGAATAGCCACTACCCTCTAGTCTGGGCAACACAGCAAAACCCGATCCCTTTAGGGGGTGACAAAAAGCATTTTTTTAAACCTAACATTTATTAACCACGTATGTTATACAATTTCATTACTCAACAACCCTTGAGTCAGGCACTGTTCTCATCCCCATCTTTCACATGAGGAAACTGAGGCACAGTGAGGTTGAGAGACGGTTCTGTCTGGTACATAGGCAGCCATCAGCACAGTGAGGGCCTGAAGCCGGACTTGCTGGCCCCAGAAGCAGGTGGCTCAGAAGAGGCTGTGAGCATGGAGTCTCATTCCGTTGAAGCCTCTGTGAGTTGGAAATTTGGCCTGGAATTTCCACTTCTAAGATTTGTCCTAAGGGAACAGTCAGACAAGGACTCTAAGATGAATGTTCTGGGACATTTGTGGCAGCTAGGTTTATCATCTTTCAGGAATCAGGGCAAATGTCACATCCTCACAGAAGCTGTCATGCGACCCTGTCTCAAGCACTACTACCCCATCACTGCTATCCCATGAGTTAATTCTGCTGTCTTCATAGTTTCACAGCCTGCAATTGTTTACTGGGTTGTTTCTTAGCTGTTTTCCTGACTGGAATATAAGTTCCATGTAGGCAGGGAGCTGTTCTCTCCTTTACCTAACATGGTAGCTGGCATATAAAGCATATTCAGTAAAATTTCTTGAATGAAATGAACATATTCATGGCAAAAAGTTGGGGAAAAATTAAATTTTTTTTTTTTTTTGAGACACAGTCTCTCTCTGTTGCCCAGGCTGGAGCAATCTGTGCTCACTGCAACCTCCGCCTCCTGGGTTCAAGTGATTCTCCTGCCTCAGCCTCCCAACTAGCTGGGATTACAGGCATGTGCCACCATATCTGGATAATTTTTATATTTTTGGTAGAGACAGGGTTTCGCCATGTTAGCCAGGCTGGTCTTGAACTCCTGACCTCAGGTGATCCGCTCACCTCACCCTCCCAAAGTGCTGAGATTACAGGCATGAGCCACCACATCCGGCTGAAAAATTAAATCTTACAATATAGGGAATTGGCCTATCCATACAATAGACTACTTGGAAGTAATTACAAATGATTTTGCAGATCATGTCCCACATAAAAAGATATGCGACCTGTGACTGAGTAAAAAAGGCAGGTGACAATGCATGTGCAGTGTGGTCGCTGTATTAGCCGGGGCTGCTGGCAGCTAACCACAGAATTTAGTTTACTGAGTGTAAGCAGAAAACAAAATAGTTTATTACAGGCTATCGGGTAACTCACTGACCCTCTAGGGTATAAGAAGGAGTTCTGCAGACACATGCAGGATTGGGAGCCCGAGATGAGAGTTCTTCCTCATCTCAACTGCTACCTAGTTGTCTGGATTCCAGAGAAGACTCCTAACCTCTCTGTTCTTCAGGCACATGTGGATAATACAATCTGTGCTGTCCACGCCGCAGGACTGTTGTGAGGGCAAATGAGATCACAGGCATGAAAGCTCTTTGAAAAGTTAGAAAAGGACTGTGTATATATTGACATCATCGTTATCTGGTGATTTTGAACGTCTGAGCACATGTATTTTATCCCCAAGCTCCTGGTGTTGGCACACCATTGGGACACCATTGGTCCTCTCTGTTAGCTGCCTGAACATCACTAAGTGTTAAGATCTCCCTAGCAGTGGTCTGGATAAAAAGACTGGTGATTCTAGCAGTTGTGTTTGCTAAACTTGTCCTCAAATCATCTTCGGTGTCCTCTTTGACTTCAGTCACTTTCCCCATGGGGTGACCTGTGTCTCAGCTTCGGGCCTGCCCTTCTCTTGAGGCACACTAATCTTGCCATCTTCGGGAATAGGCCGTTCTCATCTCGGGTCTACACTGTGGCAGCCACAAAGCCCGGCTTCTTCCCTGAAAGTCTTCCCCATGCAACCTCCTCCTAGCCCGAAAGCTGACACCTAGCGCATTGGCATTCAAAGTCACTGTCATCCAGGGTTTCATGCATGGTTCAAGCCATTGACTCAGTAGGAATCAAAGACTAGATTCAATGAGGTTTTAAGTTTCCTTATAATTCCATTTTTCCCATCTTCTTTGTATATTTTTCACAAATCCTTCATTGCCTACCTACCATCAGAGTGAAACAGCGCTGTGATATGATGGGGGATTTTAACCAGGTGCTGATATTGTGAAGGAGAACGTTAATGGTCTTGAAACTAGGCATGTGTTGCAAGGTGGGGTGATTTTCCCACTTCCTGTATGTCCAGAGGCCCTTCCTGGCAAAACTTCCAGCCCAGGAGACTTCCATCTTCATCTTGCATGAAGGATACAATTTCGTTTTGACGCATGGTTTATAGAAGCCGTTGAGCGTCCACACAATCTGTTACGCTAAATCACACCTGGTGTCTGCACAGAGAAGGCTCTGGCAAGAGTTCTCGCCACTGGGACCGAGGCCTCTGACTCCGAAGCCAAAACATGGCAGTGTTGCGGGGCGCCTGGCTCAACGGCACGGGAAATTAACCTGCTTGTTCTCACGTTAAATGCTTTATGAAAATTTACCGGGCGCAGAAAGCGGGAAGAAAACCCAAGTGGTTGTGCAGTGCGCCTGCCTGGCACCAGTGAAGGAATGAAGCTGCGGAGAAGGTCGACGTGAAGAGCTGGCGAGAGGAGAAGGTGGAAAGCGCGATGGAAATCAAGTGCGGTGCCAGCCACGGCATTGTTTTATTAGCATTTGCTCGAGGCAAACATTTAATTATAGAAGATTGGAAGGTCCCAGCGTTCCTGAGCTAGGTGACACGACGCAGGCTCTACCACTTTCTCCGCGATACGCATCTTCAGAGGAACTACGGTACACCACGGCAGGCTGCGACGAGCAGCCACCTCCCAGGGGACTGGTCCTTGCGGGGGCGGGGGCTTTGCTGCAACACCCTTCTTCTCCAGCGAACCTCAGTCTGCCTTTTTAAAAAAAATTAAGTGTCCTCCTGGCCGTCCTTCTCCTCCTCCGTCTTTCAGTTTTTCCACATTATACTTTTCTTTTCCTTGTTGATTTTAGAAGAAAATAAAATTGACAAAGAATAGGATGGAAAAGTACTACCCTTAAAAATACCTCTACATTTGCCACCTAAAAGAAAGCCATTTTTCAGTTATAGTTTTCTCTGGGAAATAATTAGGAAACAAAACAACGAAGAATAAATAAAAATAAATGAAGCAGCTGGAAGCTGTAGTGCACTTGGTGCCTGAGAATAGCCATCACACTCCAGCCTGGGCAGCAGAGCAAGAAGACCCTGTCTCTACAAAATAAATAAGTAAAAGAAATGATCTAAAGGACTCGGTATATATTTAATCAACAGAAATGAAAACGCACAAAGGTGGAACCAACATTACCACCGTTACTAAATATTGTGTGCAGATGTTTTTTATTCCTTTCTGTTTTAAAGCCCTGGCTACTTTAAAAATAGTTTGTGAAAATAATAATGCGGTTTCACATACTTGCAAGAAGTATTTCTTTGTGTTCTATTCCTGCCATCGCAGAGCTTATTGTTGTTACCTGATTTCTTCATTCGTGTCTGCCAGGAAGACTAATTAACGTGCTGCTGAATCTCAAGAATCCCTGTTCGGGATGCTTCTCTGCCACACTAGGCGGAGCTCCCTCCAAAAGACAGGAAGTCAAGGACTGGCTTTGCTGCTGGCTGAAATGAGCATTGGCTCAGTTTGTTTGATTGCAAGGCTATGTGTATTTTGTCGTTAGACATTTATACATCCATGGATAAACTTTATCATCTACTTATGGAGACGAGATTCTTTATGTCAGCACCTTAGAGAAGTGTTGTAGAAGCAGCTGGCATGCAGACAGGCGTCTCCCACAGCAACGTGGGCGCAGCTGAGTCGGTCATAACCCACCTTAGGGCAGCCTCGGAGACAAGCAGGCCCAACTCACAGCTGCAGAATTTGGTGACAGGCAGGGAAATGAGTGTTTTCCTCCATAGAAATAAAAAGAAGTTTGCTTTTTTAACAAATTGGTTTTTGATACCTGTGTGAAGGGGGACAGTTTGGATCAGCTTCCAGTAATGTGTATCAGGTCAGCTTGAGAACTAGAGGGAGTCACTGGCTAAAATATGTTGTGCGCATCACTCGAAACTGGTCAGGCCAGGGACGGGTGACGTGTCTGTTACCTGATGTGTATCTGGTACTATGGCAAGCCTGCTCCATTAAATTATGAGCCAATCACTCTTGATTTACCATTAAAAAAGAGTGAAAGGCCCATGGACCTTGCCCTGCACAGGTAATTCATGGCATCTGTGGACAAAGGCACGTTTTCATCCTCATAATGAAGAAAGGTAGGTGCGAGGTCCTTTGATGACACTGTTCTCTTTTGCTTGTTTACTTTTATTCTCCCACGCAGACTGAGACCCGGCAGGAGGGCTTTTAAACCAAAACAGTTAATTACCTCCTCTAACCCAGAGGAGTGGGGAAACATAAATACAGCAAGTTGAGAGGGAGAGGGCAGCTTTGCTCCAGCCTGTACTTTGTTCCGGTTGGTTGGGGAAAGCAGCTACCTTCTCCAGCCTCACTGGGGCCGGGCTAAGCGAGACCAATTAGAAGGCACGTGCCAGGGAGTGGGCCTGCATGCCACGCTACTGTGGGGCTTCCAGAACACTTTCACTGCCCTGGACTGAGTACCCCAAATCAGGAACCCACGTACAGACACCCATTCCAAAGACAACATTGAGCAGCTTTGGGGTTCCAGGCCCTCCTTCAAAGGAAGGAACTCTTGTGCAGGTGGAGTGAGCAGGGACCTCCCTCCCCTGCCCCCCGCACTTGAGGGTGGATCCTCCCGAATGCAGGCAGGGGTTCAGGGCAGCTTTTCAGAGATACTTCTCAACTGAGCTGTGAGTCGTGACCTGTCACCACCATGGTCCTTTCTCCCCACTGGGACGGAGCCTCATCCCTTGTGTCTCTAAGCCATGGGCTGCCCCTGCCCTGCAGGGCTCTCCACTGTCTGTCTGTCTGTCCGTCTCCCTGTTCAAGCTCCCTGCCTCAGTAGCCTCATATGTACAAATCATTGCCCTGCTGTTCCCTTGCTGTTCCTGCTGCTGCCTTTTGCCCATTTCTGGCTCTCTTGCTTCCTCTGCGCTTACTGAAATCCTGTTCAGTCTTCAGAGGCCACCCGAGTCACAGCCTCCCTTCCTCCAACCCCCTTCTGAGCCTGAGGTGCTGTCACCTGCTTCTAAGTCCCAAGGGCCCCAGGATCTGTTCTACTGACTCCAATTGTTACTTCACTTCTTATTATATGGGACTTTCATTGCCACAACTGGATGATAAATTCCCAGACTTTAACAGGGAGTGATTTATGGATCTTTCCCCTATCCCCCACACCTGTCCCCAGCTCCTGGTGCAGTGGATTGCGTTTGACTAATCCCTCTGGGTCAAAAGTTTTACATGTATCAGACCAGGGTCGTCAGGCAGAATCTGGGCATGGTATTCAGGAAGTTTTCTCTTGGGAATCACACATTCTTTAAAAAAAGGGCATATCCTCTGTTATCTAAATGCCTCAAGTATCTGGATGTTTGGCCATAAGTACATAAAGCAACCAGATGAGTGATAGCGTTTTTCAGTTTTCCTCTGGATCTTTCTGCCACCTGTTCCCTGGGCCCCCTTGGAGACAGAGGCTACCATTCCCATTCCTCTGCCTACAGATTGTCCCACCCCCCCGTGCCCCTGCTGCCCTGCTAGAAACCAGAAATTCTAACCTTGCCCCTCTGAAGCTGTGAAAACACGGAGTAAAAGCGGGAAGAGCCATGAGCTAACAAATTCCACAACCACAGACAAATCTGAGCATGGTGGTTGTTAATAGTATTGAGAAAGATGGCTGAGCATGGTGGCTTACGCCTATAATTCCAGCACTTTGGGAGGCTGAGTCGAGCGGGTTGCTGGAGCCTAGGAGTTCAAGGTAGCAGTGAGCCATGATTCTGCCACTCCACTCCAGCCTGGCTGACAGAGCTAGACCCTGTCTCTTAAAAAAATCTGTGCAAAATATACCTCAAAGCTACACTACTGAATCATAAAACATCCGGAGTCCCCACCCACCAGGGGCATCTTCTCAGCACCAGCTCCACTTCGCCCTATGAGTTTGCGTGGGAGGCACTTCAGAGGCCAATAAGGATGCCTGTCAAGGTCTCCCCAGAAATACCAAGGTCTGGCACATATAGTTAAGGAAAATACACCAGGAGGAGATGGGAAAAGGGCAAGGTAAAGAGGAAGAAGAGAAGGGAAGGTGATGGATAGGGCTATGGCAGCACAGAGCCAGCAACAGCCAGTTGCCAGGCAGTGGCCAGGGCAAGGCGGGCAAGGAGGCAGATGGAAGTAAGCCCCTTGTTTCCACTGGAGTTTTCTCTTCCCTGGGAATTTTATTGTACTTTGTTGAAAAATAAAGAGTGAAAATACAAAACAAAAATATCCCCACCCCCCCAACCCACGCCATATACAAATAGATTATACTCAAAATGTATCAAAGACCTAAATGTTACTAGCTAAAACTAACTCCTAGAGAAAGACATAGGTATGTATCTTGCATATATCTTGTGACCTTCGATTAGGCGGTCAGTGGTCTCAAGATGATAGCAAAAGTGCAATCAATAGAAGAAAAATAGATAATTGGACTTCAGTAAAATTGTAACTTCTGTGCTTCATAGGATACCATCAAGGAAATGAAAAGACAGCTACAGGATGGAAGAAAATATTTTGAAGTCATGTATCTGATAAGGATTTGATATCGAGAATATCTAGTGACTGTTATAACTCAACAACAAAAAGACAAACAGGCCTGTTTAAAAGCGGGCAAGGGACTTGAATGGACATTTACCCAAAGATGATATACAGATGGCTAATAAGCTCACACAGAGATGCCCAACATCAATAGTCATTGGAGAAATGCAAAACAAAACCCACTGAGCGACCAGCTCACACCCATAAGGATGGCTGTGACCAAAAACACACACTGTGTCAATAGAACAGAAAATAACAAGTGTTGGTGAGGATGTGGAGAAATACAAATCCTGGTACATTGCTGATGGGAAGGCAAAATGGTACAGCCTCAGTGGAAAACAGTTTGGCAGTTCCTCAGAAACCTAAACATAGAATTACTATATGATCCAGCAATTCTACTCCTAGGTATATACCAAAAAGAATAGAAAAGAGGGACTCAGGCCAGGTGCAGTGGCTCACGCCTGTAATCCCAGCACTTTGGGAGGCTGAGGTGGGCAGATCACCTGAGGTTGGGAGTTCGAGACCAGACTGACCAACATGGAGAAACCCTGTTTCTACTAAAAATACAAAAAATTAGCTGGGTGCGGTAGCACATGCCTGTAATCCCAGCTACTCAGGAGGCTGAGGTAGGAGAATCACTTGAACCCAGGAGGCAGAGGTTGTGGTGAGCTCAGATCGCACCATTGCACTCCAGCCTGGGCAACAAGAGCAAAACTGTGTCTTAAAAAAAAAAGGACTCAAAGAGAAACTCATATGCCAATGTCCATAGCAGCATTATTCACAATAACCCATTGTAAAACAACCCAAATGTCTACCAACAAGTGAATGGATAAACAAAATGTGGTATAGACATAAAATGGAATATTATTCAGCCATAAAAAGGAATGAAGTTTGAATATGTGCTATAACGTGAATGAGCCTTAAAACATTATTATGCTTAGTGAAATAACCAGAACCAAAGAACAGAAATTATTTCACTCATAGGAAATATCTAGAATAGACAAATTCATGAGTACAGAAAGTAAATTAGAGGTTACCAGGAGCTGGGGGCAAGGGAAAATACAGAGTTGATGCTTAATGGTTATGGAGTTTCTGTTTGAGGTGATTAAAAGTTTTGGAAATAGGCCGGGTGAATGGCTCATACCTGTAATCCCAGCACTTTGGGAGGCTGAGGCAGATGGGTCACCTGAGGTCAGGAGCTTGAGACCAGCCTGGCCAACATGGCAAGACCCCGTCTCTACTAAAAATACAAAAATTAGCTGGGTGTGGTGGCAGCCTCCTGTAATCCCAGCTATTTAGGAGGCTGAGGCAGGAGAATCACTTGAATACAGGAGGCGGAAGTTGCGGTGAGTCAAAATCATGCCATTGCACTCCAGCCTGGGCAACAAGAGTGAAACTCCGTCTCCAAAAAAAAAAGTTTTGGAAATAGATAGTGGTGATGGTTGACAATGTTGCATAAGTAATTGGTGCCACTGAATTGTACATTTAAAGATTATTAAAAAGGAAAACTTTATGTTATGTATATGTTTTGCCCCAGTTGTTTAGTGGACTAAGGATTTAAATAGACAGTTTACCACAGTAGATGTAAAATTGGCCAATAAGCACATGAAGGGATTCTCAATGTCACTGGTCATCAGAGAAACACAAATCAAGACCACAATGAGAGACCACTTGATACCCACAAGGATGGCTAGAATAAAAAAGACACATGGTAATAAGTGTCAGCGAGGATGTGGAGCAGCTGGAACCCTCACACACAGCTGGCGGGAGCGGAAATTGGCTCAGCTACTTTGGAAAACAGCAGACAGTTTCTCAAAAGGTCAAACATACAGTTACCATATGACCCAGGAATTCTACTTTCTCTTAAGAGAATGAAGAGAAATGAAAACCTATGTCTGTATAAAAACCTGTACATGAATGTCCACGGCAGCATTTCTCATGCTAGCTACAAAGTGGAAACAAGCCAAGTGTCCATTAACTAACAAACAGTGGACAAAATGTGACCTATCCATACATTAGAATATAATTTGGCAATAAAAAGGAAATAGTACAGATTGCATGGTTCCATTTATACATTCCAGAATAAGCAGATCTATAGAGGCAGAAAGAATAGTGGTTGCCTAGGGCTGGGAGGGTTGGGGAAATGGGAGTGACTTGCTAAGAAGTATAGGGTTTCTTTTTGGGGTGATACATACCTTCTTTTGTTTGTTTTTGAGACATTCTTGCTTTGTCACCCAGCCTGGAACGCAATCACAGCTTACTGCAGCCTCAAACTCCTGGGCTCAAGTGATTCTCCCACCACAACCTTCCAGGCAGCTGAGACTACAGGTGTGTGCCACCATGCCTGGCTTCTGTTCTAAACTTAATTGCGATGGCTGTACAGCTCTATGAATACACCAATAGGCACTGAATTGTACGCTTTAGGTAAATTGTATGTCATGTGAACTTTATCTCATTAACGCTGTTATCAAAATCACAAACTTAAAAATAATTTTCACCAAAATTATTTCCCACAAATAACAACTAAAGTGACATTTCAGTCATTAATAGTTTTAAACTTTTTATTATGGAAATATTCAAATATATCCAAATGTAAAGAGTCTAATATAAAGAACTTCCATATACTCATCAATCAGCTCCAAAAATTGTCAATGTTTTAGGGTACCTTTTCCCCCACATTTTACTACAAAAATTTCAAGCATCAGAAAAATTAGAAGATTATACAGTAGAAACTCATGTACCTACCTCCTGTATTCTCCCATTAATGTTTACTCTGCTTGCCTTAATCTGTATCTGATGATCCGTTCGTCCCTCTCTCCATCCTGCTTTGTACTAATATAACCATTTCAAAATAAATTGTAGACAGCAGTACACCTCCCCTTAAATACTCCAGCATGCATATGGTTGACTAGAGTTCAATATTTGTTTACAGTTCTCTTTTTGCTTTTGAGGTGAAATGTATATACAGTGAGATGTACAAATTTAAAGTATATGAACTATGAATTCTGATAAATGTATAGGTTTGCATGACTCAAAGCCATCATTCTAACATCTTTTAAAAATATTTTTAATTGGTTGGAGACCTTCAAAACAAATTCTTTTCATAGATTTATTGTATTTTAGTGTTGGAGTTTTTTGGAAAGTTTTTCTCTTTTTCAATTACGTTTCTGAAGGGCAGAAATACCCATTATATATTATAAGCTACCCATCTCTACACATCTTCAACCTTATTCTTCTTCTGAAAGAAAGCCAATTTAGCATTTCACTATAAACCTCTGTTTTCATGTATGGCTCATGATTAACATATCAAAAACTTTGCTCTGCCAAAATCTACATTTTCAGAGTAAACAGGGTGCCTGGCATGTAATGCTTTGTAAGATGAATCAGCACATACAATTTTAAGCCAGTTAACATACGGTATGCTCAATACTGTAACAGGTCTTCTTTCTTTCAGAAACAGGCAAACCAAGGTTTCTTTTTCATGTGGAAAAAATAATGGGATAGAAAACTCAACACTCACCTTGCTTAATGAAACACACTACTAGGTTGTAATAATCAGTGAGAATTCGTTTGCCTTTTTTTTCAATGCAGTCACTACAACAGTCTCTGTGATCATTATTTCAGGAAATACGTACACATTTATGAGAAAAATACAATATAATTGACTAGTGATGATGTTCTATGTCACAAACAATGCTGTTTTTAAATACAAATTGATAAAAAGTTATATGAAAAAGGTGATCCTTAAATAGAATAAATTCATTTTGTTTTTTATGTTAAATCAAACTTGATCTTGACATTTTCAAAACGATTTTCATAGAGATGCTCCTGGGGCCTTCTCCTCAAAATTTGGACCAACTTCATGCCCGTGCCATAACATCATTGATAATGATTCCAACACCTTAGATAAATGGAAATCAGATGAGTTGGACAAATTCAGAAGAGATCGAATTTACTGATTTTTTGAATACGTGGCATGGCAATTGCCTTTTGCAGGATGAAAATATTAATTGTACTTTTCTTTAATCACAAATGTTGTGGATTCTCCCTAGAGTCTAGAAAGTCTTTTGTATTTCTTAATTACCAAATCTTGGGGTCGCCCATAGCTTTCTCCTTGTTCCTGTTGCACCCAGGGCTGTCTCAGCCATTTCCTCTGAAAACAACTATACATTAACATTCAAGATTTGAGTCGGGGGCTGGGAGGAGAAGGGAAAGGTGATAATTCAGATGTTATGAAACTGTGATAATGCTATTATTTAAGGCACTTATTTGGGTATGTTTATACTTTGTAGTTTTATAAATAAGCCCAAGGGGCTCCTCTTGGTTGTCACAATCCCCCTTGAATCTCGTATCCTGTCTGTCTCATCCTATCCGACAGTAGAATTGATGCCGCTCTAATCCCTGGAAGTTTGGAACTAATGAACTGACTGCTGAGCTGCCGCCACGGAGCTTGGTCCCAAACTATACTGTACTTCACACTCGATTTATTCTCCAGATGGCGAGACTGTGCCGCCCTGCCGCGAGGGACCACCTCTTCCACTGGAGTGTAAAAGTGGACGGATGTTGTTTTCTTTGCAGATTTGATCATTCTGAGCTAGAAACTTGCGAGGATGATTAGTTATTAGCTTTAATGGGTGCCAGTTGAACCAACTGCACGCATATTTTCTCCTTTAATTTCAAAGTCTGCAGGTCTCGGTGATGGTTGATTTCTCCGCTTTCTTACGTCACCAGAGCGTGTCTCTTCCCCAGGTGATAGGACTAGTCTCTGAAATCATAGCATGCCTTGGTTCCTGGCCCAGACAGAGTCACATAATACGGTGGCTTATGGATAAGGACAAGTTTATTAGCCACTGGTCCACTGCACTGAGCAGCATGGCACGAAATATCGATTGAATGCGGCAACTTTGGGAACACCATTTTTAGAATGGGGGCCTGCAAAGATTCTCATCCATGACGCCTTCCTCTGCGACCTGGGCAGAGTCCACCTTTGGAATCAAACAAGATCCAGAACACACTATGGTATTTAGTCTCTTCGAAGGTCTAATGTAACTGTTGATAACGGCCTTAATTCCATTATTCAGTTGTTTCCAGCTTGTCATATCTTGGAGGACAAGTTAATCCCACAGTGAGAAGGCTCACCAAGGCTGCCCTGTAGCGTTAACACATTTAGAATATAGTCCCTCGCAAACCTCATTTTAAACAACCTGTATTGCTCCCAGGATGTAAAAGCCCCTGTAAAAGCTCCTTTTGGGGTGGCCTCTTTTACCTTAATTTCCTTTTTCTCCTTTCTCCAGGAAGCACTTACCTCCCAATAATCGCAGCAGATCACCCTGAGAGCCCTTCCAAGACCTGGAGTCAGCCAGGCAGCCTCTTGCTAATCCACATAAGATGGATATTAGAGGGATGGTCACAGCCAACTAGGAGCCAGAGAGAGAAAAAAAAAAGAAGGAAAGTGTGAAGCGTGAAGGACAAGGTGGTGGAGATGAGAGAGAGCTAAGAGAGCGCTGTTAGCAAGAAGTACAGTGTGTGTTGCAGAGAGGGAGGGGAAAAGAGAGAGAATAAAATCAACAGAATTTCTTTCTTTCCACAACTGGGTGGCCTGTGACTCTCTCGAACTGAACAGCCAGAACTAAACTTAATTGTTCTTAGAAACTGCCTTCCTCTCAACCCAACAGATGGCATGGGTGTGTTTGCTAGCACAGTTGCATATTTCACCCTGAAAATAACAAGAAGGAAAAAAATTCAACACGCTTGTTGGTTGGAGCAAATTCACTGAAGTTGTTGGGTGTTTGGGATATATACCAGAGGATGCACACTTGGTTTATGTAAATTGTTACAAGCAACAGCCTATTAATAAGGGTGTTGTGTGGCAATATACCTCAAAAGCCATCCTCTCTTTTTGGAAATGTACAGAATGACGAAGTGGAAAGAGCTTGGTTTTCATTCTGAGCCAAAATATTTTAAATGCTGAGTTTCACTGCTCATTATTATAATATGAAAAGTACTAATCAGATTATGCCTAAAATTGGAGTTAGGTACTTCATTTGCAGCCAATTTGACAAGGGCCGAATTTTGCTAAGTAAACCGGAATGTGCTGAAACCATGGCAATCTGACTTTAGATAAAAATCACAAACAGGTTTAGAACATGAGCTTTGAACAAACAGTCTCTTCAATTCCAAGTGAAACCCAGCAGCTTTGAGATCAGATTTTGTTTGATACTAACCAACATTAACAATTTAGGAAGTTGATGTGGCCAGGGATTCTGCATCCTTGAGCACACATGTAGACAAGAGAATGGAGATGATAACTCAGATAATTCAAGTTTTAAAAATGCAGTATGGCCTAAAACATCTAGTGATTTCCCTTCAATTTTCCATTCACACTGTCCCAGTAGAGTCTTTGCAAGGCTGACTTAGCTATTAAAAAGGAACCTGGAAGTTATGTTGACAAACTCCAGCAAATCTGCCGGGCTTTTTGTATCTGCATAGGCTACACAGAGCATAACATGCTTTAGGTTCTCCGCAGCCATGGATCTAAATGTGCCTTCCAAAAAGCTGGAAGTATTTCAGGTTTGGGGTTTTTTTGTTTCTTTGAGATGGAGTCTCGCTCTGTGTTCCATACTGGAGTGCAAAGGTGCAATCTCAGCTCACTGCAACCGCTGCCTTCTGGGTTCAAGCAATTCTCCTGCCTCAGCCTCCCGAGTAGCTGGGATTACAGGTACCTGCCACCATGCTAATTTTCATATATATATTTTTTGAGACAGAGTCTTACTCTGTCGCCAGGCGCCAGGCTGGAGTGCAGTGGTGCAATCTCAGCTCACTGCAACCTCCGCCTCCTGGGTTCAAGCAGTTCTCTTGCCTCAGCCTCCCGGGTAGCTGGGACTACATGCGTGCACCACCACGCCCAGCTAATTTTTGTATTTTTTTAGTAGAGACGGGGTTTCATCATATTGGCCAGGATGGTCTCGATCTCTTGACCTCGTGATCCGCCCGCCTTGGACTCCCAAAGTGCTAGAATTACAAGCGTGAGCCACCACGCAATTTTTATAGTTTTAGTCAAGATAGGGCTTCACCATGTTGGCCAG
Source organism: Plecturocebus donacophilus (assembly GCA_004027715.1). Lineage (NCBI taxonomy): Eukaryota > Metazoa > Chordata > Mammalia > Primates > Pitheciidae > Plecturocebus > Plecturocebus donacophilus. Next base: position 55,690 of record PVKP010007110.1, read on the forward strand.
GCTGGTCTCAAACTCTTGACCTCAGGTGATCCACCCGCCTTGGCCTCCCAAAGTGCTGGGATTACAGGTGTGAGCCACTGAGCCTGGCCAGAGCTGGAAGTATTTCTCTCAGCAGCTCTAGACTGCTTTAGAGCCAAGATACTTCGCTAACTTCTGCCCTTCACCTTTAAGATTTCCGTATTTATGGCCAGGTGTGGTGGCTCACACCTGTAATTCCAGCACTTTAGGAGGCTGAGGCGGGTGGATCACCTGAGATCAGGAGTTTGAGGTCAGCCTGGCCAACATGGTGAAACCTCGTCCCTACTAAAAAATACAAAAATGAGCTGGGCATGGTGGTGGTACCTGTAATCCCAGCACTTTGGGAGGCCAAGGCAGGTGGATCACAAGGTCATGAGTTTGAGACCAGCCTGGCCAATATGATGAAACCCTGTCTATAAAAAAGAAAGAAAAAAAAAATGAGCTGGGCATGGTGGCGGGTACCTATAATCCCAGCTACTCGGGAGGCTGAGGCAGGAGAATCGCTTGAACTCAGGAGGCGGAGGCTGCAGTGAGTCAAGATCGTGCCACTGCACTCCAGCCTCGGTGACAGAGTGAGCCTCTTCTCATCAAAAAAATAAAAAGATTTTTGTATTTAATGGCTGTAATACAGAGTGCATGGGAGAGCAAGTGGGCGAGTTTTTTTTTTATCTATGGAATAAAACAAAGGTATGATGTGGAACCAAGCTGTTGTTGGCCACATCATCTCTGACTAGCTAGTCTCAGCTCTCTCTTGCTTTTGTCTAAGCTTTGCCTAATCATTGGCAGTCGAACTCTGTAAATCAGGACTTCACAGAGCTGTCCTAAGCTGTCTTAGGTACTCTTTCCATCTGACTTGACAACTCTAAGCTGCCGTTTCCTCACACTGTTTAACTCAGACCACATTTGGAAGCTTCCTTGCTTCTCCCTGCTCACAGACCCACGTCTGTCTGGTTTAAATCTACTATTTTGGGTTGTCTTGTTGATTGGAACTTAGACTCAGAATTGGCTTAAATAATTCTTTTTTGTCTCCACTTTGGTTTGCTATTTTCCTAGATCAGTATTGCTTTTCAAATGGCTATATATTAAGACTTTTTTTTTAAAACTACATTCATCAGCAGTGAGAAGCTTTAAAGTTTTATTAGTATCATAAAAACCCTTCCCAAATGAAACTACTTTTGATAAGTGTTCATTCTGACAATGAGAATTTGTTGAGGGCTGTTGGCAAGTTGGAGGAGTTTGCTTTTGAAACTGAAATTGGCAGGAAGTAATGACCCCAAATGCTTTCTTTCTGTCGACTCCAGCCCTCACCGTCTGCATGCACTCCTTTCTCTCCCCCGCTCCACCTTCCTCACCCCAGAGCCAAAGCCAATACATAACATACTTGGTTTCATATAGTTTTTCTGGGGATAATTCAAATACTGAGGCAGACATTCAGCCTTTCAGCTTCTCTGAACTGTGGAGCAAAGCCTATCAAGGCAAAGAAAAAAATGTATTTGTCAAGCACTTCATGAAGGGATTCCTTGCCTTCCACCTGAAGGAGTTGGAGCTTTTTTTGTAGCAAGCATTGTCAGATTCCTGTGAGCATCTTCGTAATTGAATGTCAAGATTCAACTCAGTTGCAATAAAATAGTAAAAAAAAAAAAAAAAGCATGATGCTTGTGGAAAAAGAAAAGTCCTTACTTTTTCCCCTGATGTGAAGAAGCTGACAGACGAGACAGCCACACTCCAGATGTTAGCCAATTTCTCATGTTTATTAAATGAGAAGGTGCAGGTAAAGAACATACAACCATGCTTAGCACTTAGTTAATGCTCAGTCAGTGAAAAATTACCTATTCTTTTTCCCTTCCGATTGGGAAGTGATGCCAATGAGAAAGACGGCATTACCGTGCACCAGTGTGCGTTACGGTGCATCTCGCCTATGTTAGAGCCATCGCGAATGAAGCCTAGAAGGCAATTGCTCACCTTTCAGACTGGATGACTTCTTTCAAATATTATTTTTTCAGTGGACAGGAAATGTGTAGATAACATAAGGGTGCTCAGACTCTGAATCCACGTCACAGTTTTATAGACCATTTGATGGTGCTCCCCTCGATAAAAATAAACACATTTTTATTGATACTTATAGAATGAAGCTCGACTGAGAATTGTAAAAACTCTTGAAGGCTTTGATCTGGGCTCTACTGAAAAATGTGTGAGAGTCAACTCAGTTTCCAGCAGTCTGGTGGAAGAAGACCTAGAGACCCTTCTGCAATCCCGGGTCCTTCCTTCCAGCCTGATGCTACCCAAAGTGGAAAGTCCTGAAGAAATCCAATGGGTGAGTAGCTAATGCTTTGCTTTAAGAATCAGGAGCAGCTAAGGAGCAGTAGCAGGAAGAAGGGATCTGGGTGCCACAGATTTGGAAAATGCATGCACAGAACAGCGAGGAAGGGAACTGAGAAACAGTAAGCGCAGGAATCCGTTTCTTTCACACAAGGAAAGCTTGCCTTTGCCCAAAGTGTTCTGTGGAACAATTGCACTTCTGAAATGATGCTTCGCTTCCTAATTGGATGTGTGGTTTGGTCAGCACAGCCTCCTCAGCGCCCTCCCAGAGTAATCCCTGGAAACTAGGTTGCCTGAGAATCTCATCCCTTCCTCCACCCCACCTGGCCCTAAGCCAAGGCCTCCACCTGGAAGAGCAGTGACGTAAGTGGCTCTTACTGAGATTCATCTGAAATCATCCCAGGCAGGGAGGGCACATTTGCTGCATATGAAAAAATGAACCCAAAGAAGGGGAGGAAAAGGTCACTCCTTAGGGCAACTAGAGGAATGAACAGGAAGCTTTTAACTAGTGGTTTTAATTAGCACAGATATTATTTCCTGAACAGTTCTCCAGTGCGTCCTTTTTAAATTGCTGACAGGTGTGTTTGTGTTTCATGACAGACTTTTCAGCCAATAAAAACCTGAAATGTAAAGTGGCTGGCATGTCAAATTACTTAAGAAAACTTTTGAAATGGGCCTAATTACACTATGATTGTTTTAATTGACAAAGGATGGAGGGGCTAGATTTTATTCGAGGGTCACTTTTCTTCTGTAGCTCTCTCCTGAATAAAGTAACATTTCACTGTGTCATTCAGTGGCAGAGAGCCTGTGAGGTGTGAAAACTGGACGCATTTGTGGTCAGGGCGAGTGGGCAGTGGTGGTTTCGTGGAAGCCACATCTAGTGTTATCTCTGAGGCTGTGGCTGCCACCTCAGCGATACCCCGAGCGGTTGTAACACCCACGAAACTGCTCACCTTCTGAATTCACCCGGATGCGTCAAGTGTGAGTCGCCCCGTGGCATGGCCACTGTGACATGTGGCTTCTGAGCATTGAACTGTGGCCAGCACAAATTGAGACGTGCTGGAAGTGCAAAATACACACTCAATTTTGAAGACTTGGGATTCACTGAGGGGACAGAAAGAGAATGTGAGTTATCTCAGTCGTTTTTATATAGATTACACATTGAAATAATATTTGGGATCTGTTGTGTTGAATACAAGATACTATTAAAATTAAATTCACCTGTTTGTTTACCCTCTGAATGTGGCTACGAGAAAATCTAAAATTATGTATGTAGCTGCTGCTATACAGTTTCTTTTGGACAGCTCTGTGTTGGATCCTTGTTGCAGACCCTTATTCAGGCACCAGTATCTACTTACTAAGCTGGAGTTCTTCTCTCCAGGGTTACCCTCAGAAGCTGGGAGATACTAGAGTATGTTAATATCCTGAAGGGCCCTGAGCCCATTCAAATATGTCTTAAGTTGATTGAAATGGACTCTGAAGTCACTGTTCCCTTTTGGTTTCATAGTTAATGCCTATTTATCACCGTTATTACCCTTAATTTAAGATGGGGGAGGGAGGACCCACCAGCCTTCAGCGACGGCTTCTGTTCGGGGTTTTAAATCCTTGGAAGTGAGACACATACAGAAATTTAAATAGGACTTCTAGTTAATAGAAGCCCTTTGGCTGTTTATTTTTTCCTCTCCGTTTGTATTTATGCGAAGCATAAAACCCAGCGCCTGATGCACAACTGAAAGATGGGCTTACTTGTTTTCTTTTGTGTGAGAATCTCTTGCTCGCCTTTTGTCGCTAGTGTGGGTTCTTGTTTGACTGGCACGGCTTATTGGACTATAACAAGCGTAACTCTGCCTCCTTTGTCATGGGACAATTCTCCCACAAATCCCGAACAGTGTGCATTCTTCCAGCACACTATTGGGTGTGCACTGGAATTGAAAGAATCGCTGAGCCCTGCTACTTCATCTCCTCCCCAATCTCTTTGTGATTTCTCCCCCTTCTTCTCCTCCCCCTACCCCAGTCCCCTCCACCTCACTGAAATGAACACTTTACCAGGCCGGAAACATTTAATCGTCTCCTTTTGAAAAAATTAATTGAAACTTCTCCACTAGTTACCTTTTGTGTTAGTACTTAATGCAATTTTTTAAGAAAGAGGGGGAGGAGGAGGAGGCGGAGGATGGGCTGGAATATTTAATTTTTAAATGCCCCTATTGGCTTAAAAACAAAAGGCATTAGGGGTTTTCTCACTAAGAATAGGGAATATCTTGTAAAGCGTTTACTTGGTTTTAAACGCTGATTTTTGTAGTTAAAACTGTTACCACAAAGAATGGAGCAAGTCACTCTGCAAGTTTTCTTTTTTTAATGAGGAAAAAAAAAATCCCTACTACATTTTTAACACCAACACCACTAAATACTGTGCTACCACTTTCTAACATAAATGAGAAATAAATTATGTTTGATTTTCATCTACCTCAAATACTATACATTTATCCCCTGGAATTGTCACCCTCTGCTGCTTCTCGCTATTTTGGTTGAGTTATTCCTTCCCTTGAAAAGTTACTAAGGAGGTGATGATGATGCCCTTTGAAGGGGGGCAGTGGGAGCAACTGGGAATAATTCTTCATTACTGAAAGCTGTGATTTATTTTAGCCTAATTGTAAAGTTACTGCAAATTGCTCAAAAGCTTTTTAAAGATCCCAGTGATTAGATTTTTTAGGGGGGTGGTGCACCGGCAAGGAGGGGGCAGCTAAAAGGGGAAATAACACCTCTAATCCCGCTTCTGGTAAATAGGCTGCCAGCTTTTCAAATGAGTTTCCTTTCTATTAGTCAGAATATTATGCTAAGCCTTAAGCATTAGTTTTTTTATGTTGCCATAGCAGCCTTATTCCTGCAGGGTGGTGACCTGTGATGATTACAGTACAAAGCTTATAGGGTCTTGAAACCCCCTTTGAAGATGAAAAGTCTTTGATGGTTTATATTTATGCAAATCTCTTAGATATGATTTACCCAACTGAGACTGAATGGAGAGATGATTAAAATTCTCTTTTCCTTTGATATCTATTAATGGCTGAATATTCCTTAAATTTAAAATGGATATATATGTTTTCATCTTTATTTACAAAAATATCTTTATCATACCTGTGTTTCTTTTCTATCTCCCCACATCTTATTAGATCTAGATAGACATAATAGATTTACAATTTAGAGTGTGTTTTTCCCCCTTTTGAAGGGGGGGAGGAATCTGGCCAAGAGCTTTTGTATGTTTCCAGATGATAGATTTTGGAATTTGGGCTACCCCACTGGCAGCACAGAGCTAGCTGTGAACTGGTCTCATGGAAAAAATTGGTGAGCTTTGGTCTTCAAAGAATTAAACTTCCTTTTTAAGGTCTTCCTAGGTAAGCTAAAAAATTATGAAGAAAAACCTTCTGAACAAAGGGTACGGTGCTATAATGAATAATGTGGACTCCATGTAGAAGGCTGCTGCACACTTACACTGATGTCAGTGCTGGGCCCGAAACAAAAACAGAATGGCAGGTAGAGGAAGACTTCATTGTTCTAAGGGCCTACCATTTGCATTTAACGAAGTGAGGGCAAGAGGTCTTACGTAAATACATTTCCAGGGAAAGCGTTGATACTCTCTCCTTCCAGTTCTAACTCCTAGGCCTCAAGTTGCTCCTTTGGGAGAAAAAAATTGTAATGCTTGGGGTTTTACTGTTTGCTGGGAACCTCATTACCTTTTCTTTGGTCTTTCTTATTTTAAAAAAAATTATTTTGGGTGGACGAAAGAGGCTTGGATATGACTTCCTCAGGTCAAAGACTTAACTACTACTTCTGTGTCTACATTTCTGTGATTGTACATTTTTTTCCCCACTAATCACTTATGACACTTCTGATTTTAGTTTGCAGACAAATTTTCATTCCACTTAAAAGGCCGAAAACTTGAACAACCAATGAATTTAATCCCTTTTGTGGAAACTGCAATGGGTTTGCTCAATTTTAAGGTAAGAAAACCATAATATGGTTAATAAGTTAGTATTTTATTTATCACCTAAAGAGAACTTTTGTTTTCAATTTTAACACTTAAAATATGTTTCTAGAGAGATTTATAAGCAAAGGAAACCTTGAACACCATTCGTTATCTGTAATAGTACTAAAACCAGGTTACCAGCATCTTAGAAAACAATGAAATCAGTTAAATAGAAGGAAAAGCTTCCCAGTCCAAAATATTTAATTGAAGCATTTATATATTCCTAGTGACAATTTTAATTAATCACTGTGTAATTATATGCTTTGAATTATTGCATTTATAGACTAAATGTACATGAAAATTTATTTTGTCACCCTTATGAATTAACTTTGAAATGTTCTATCAATTGCCTTTTCATTGGGAAATTTTCTGGCCTCTCTGTAGCAACCTTATCAGTAATGTCTAGCAGATAAGATTATTGTTTGTAAGTTCATGCACACAAATAATTTGCAGTACATTTTTTTCAATTTGCCACATTAGAACATCGAACATTTTCTAATATACATGTGGGAATATTAGCTGAGCCAAGTGTTTTCAGCCATTGTGTGGTTGCACCAAACTACCTGCCTTAACAAATCCAGAGCTAGCTCGTTTTTTCTCATTTATCAGGGGGCATTTATATTATTTTCCAAAATACGCCTCTCATTCCACCTGACCTGCGAACATCAATCCAGCACCCTCTTCTCAGAGTTCCTACACTCCCTTCCCCCACCTCAGGCCCCACAGAGGGCAGGAGAAAAGAAATCACTAAAAACAAAGAAAGAAATGTAATCGAAATGTACTAGAGAGACAATGTGCCAGCGGCAACTTTGAGACCTTGGGCTGTGTGGAAGGGGTCGAGTGCAAATGTTTGGGGAGCTGCTTGTTTATACAACTAGCCGTAAATTCTTCCAGCCAGCCTTAGAATCCTGAGAATATAATGAAAAGCATATCCCTTAGATGCAAGCAGATTCATCCAGTGATTTAATTTTAAGCACTGCTTCGACATTTTATTCCATAATGTACTTAGAAGCACTTAGAATGTCTGAAAGTAATCAACAGTGTCCCCACCAATTGCTTGTTTCTTTTTCACCCACATATATTAGCAGGTTTTATCTCCACCTTTCAAGATTCACGGTTATGTCTATGACGAATGCTATTTGCCTTGACTTTAATATATAAATGTTGAAGTTGCTTTATCAACACATCTTGGATGACTTGTTGCATTTTTATTTTCCCCTCTGGAGTTGTAGGTTTTTGTCCTGTCTTTAATCCTGAGACTATGTGCTTGATCCTAATGCAAATAATTCAATTAGTTTGACTTTAAAATTCCTTCCTTCTCCCCTATGGTTTTACGAGTCTCTTAAAGCAAAAACAAATTCTGGAAAAATATAAATAACTTACAGTGCAAGCAAAATGAGTTAACTCAAAGTTTCTCCAAAAGTGAGATGAACTGTAATTTGAACATTATAACTCTATTAATATAATCCATTAAACAAAGCAAATATATACAATATACTTATCTTGAATGATATTAAATACCTTTTGAAAGGGGTAAATTTGGGCTGCGTTTTTAGGACTGCTTTCAGCCAAACTGTGTTAAGAGTCAGGTCGTCCTGTTACTGAAATGCACCGTGCCTCTTCCCTCTGACGCACGCGTTTCTGTGAGCCTTGGTTCTGTTCTGCTTTTTTACAGGCAGTGTGTGAAGAAACCCTCAAGATTGGGCCTCAAGTGGGTCTCTTTCTAGATGCAGTCGTTTTTGGAGGAGAAGACTTTCGAGCCAGCATAGGTGTCAAAGACCTCTCTTTTTCTGTGTGTGTGTATACGTGTGTATATATTTTGTCTTTGCCCCTCAGGAATGGATATTTACATAACAATATATATTTGCCAACCGTGACAATGGTTTTTCATGACAATGGAGTGGACACTACTTCCTGATAATTTAGAGCTCCTCATAGCTGTCCTGCTTCTAGAACACTGCATTTTTACTTGTGTTCATTTATAAAAGACATGAGCAATAGAAAGCCTGTTGCAGCCCCAGGCATGCTCAGGAATATCTGGCATCTCCTTTGTGCCTAATAAATATATTATGTGAACAGCCTCACCATTGCCTCAGTATTTTGTTTTCACATCAGTATGAAGGCTGTCTAGATTTCTAATGCAAATTTAAGATGATTTCATATTTGCCTTAATGAATTGTTTTCCACGTAAAATATACAGTATGTAAATATTATTTTAAGATGATTTCATATTTGCCTTAATGAATTGTTTTCCACATAAAATACACAGTATGTAAATATTATTTTAAATGGATCTTAAATTTCTCTTACAATATGTTTTTAAACTCTTCATGTTAAACGTGCTGATTTTTACTGATTCTCACCATCCCTCTTATGCTGCACTTGAGGGGTCTGCATGTTTGACTGGAGACCGTGAAGCATTTAGAAAAGAGGCCGAGGCCACAGAAACCAGTCCCAGTGACCTGAAGACAGGCACTTTCCCAGAGCAGGGAGTGGCATGCTCCAAATATAAAAAGGGACACTTCCCTCCCCTCAGGGTGAAAAAACTGAATTTATTTTAATATGAGTCCTTCCCGGAGACTTGTGTATCCAGCGGTTCAGCGGGCTACAGAAGGCACATCCATGCTTTCCGGCCCTCTCAAAACAAGTGCCCTCCCATCTCCCCAAGTTCTCCATCCAGACCCTGAAGCTGAAGCATTTGGCTCCGAACTTCACTTTGGACAGGGCATGCCAGCCACAGCACACACAGAATTCTGTGCTCGCTGTGAAAAGCGAACCATTGCCCTGCACAGCTGCTGGACCACCTTTTGTGGTGCTGTCTTCAGACTGGCACTTTTCAAGCGATGGATGATAAGAAGGAAAAAAACATATCAGGAGGTCTCTTTCGACCCTGACCCAGCCTCCTGGAATGGGGAAGGGGCCTTCTCTTAATGCAGGTAGAAGTAATTCTATTGAAAGATGCCTTGTCAGTTAAACAGACACATGTGAGATTTAACCTGGCCTCCACGTATCCCTGTCTTCATTTATATTTGAATAATTATTTTGCAGAGGAGCAGTTCCCAGGGAGATATAGATGTCTGCACAAACTGAGTTTTTATAATCAATGTCTGGGGTTTGTTTTCCAAAGTTAAAGCCTCCTTTTTCTGTTAACATCCCGTTTTCAGGTGCAACAAGTAGCAAAGAAACCCTGGATATTCTCTACGCCCGGCAAAAGATTGTTGTCGTAGCCAAAGCCTTTGGTCTCCAGGCCATAGATCTGGTGTACATTGACTTTCGAGATGGAGATGGGCTTCTTAGACAGTCGCGAGAAGGAGCCGCGATGGGCTTCACTGGTATGATTCCTGTCTTAGAAAGCAGTGTCTAAATTAGCAAGCATTTCAGAAAAGTAGGAATTTGACCCGAAAACACTTCTTCTGATGTCATCAGGCATCCCCCATACTTATCCCACTATTTGAAACATAAAAAAGCCTCGCAGGGGAAGAATTTGCCAGACACACTGTCATGGTTTTCTTTGGCTCTGCAAGTCAAATAACAAATCACTCATTTTATTTCCTCTTTGTATTAGTTGCCTTTTGTTTTTTCCCATCCTCTTAATCATTTTGTTGTAGTCTTGGCTGACCTGCAGGGAGGGATGAGGTTGTTAAAAAAAGCGTTTCTGAGTGAACCACCATAAGAATTTTGGTTGATGGATGGAAGAAAAATCTCCTAGAATTTTCAAATTTTAATTCATTTCTGAAAAAAAAATGGTGATATTGTCTTTGGTTTTGTTTTTTTACTCATAACTAGTTTTTTGCTCTTCTGCCTCTCCAAGCCCCTCCTTTCTCTCCCACCTCCCAGTAAGTATCCACACAGACACCTACAGGCATAGGCTGGTGACACCTATGGGCATAGGCTGGCACTAGGATCAGCGGGTCCCTTGCAGTCCAGTCTGGGGCACAGGCGGGTATCTGTTGATTCGTGTGCCTGGTCACTCAGGTCCCCATGAGCCAGGAGAGCAACTAAAAATTGTGTTTTTACAACAGAGATCCATTTTTTGAAAAACCACGATAGGATTCTACACATAAACATACACATGCAGTTGCACACACACAAACACACACACTGACAACCATGGGAAAAACATAATGCGCTCCTTCACTCTTACCTGTTCTTCTGTTGAAAGTTCTAAGAATATTAATATCAGAAAGGTGCCCGAGTAATAAGAAAAAGAGACAAGCGTCCTGATACTCCTGTTATAAATATTTTTTTAAGTGTATCTAGATAGCGGTTACCAAAATAAATGTTTCATAAAGCAGCCTTAAATGTAAAAAATATCTTAATGGGTGATGATTTAGTCCAAAATAAAATTGAACGACCTAAGAAGTTATTTTAGTGTTATATTCTAGTTAAATAAAGCTCTGAGTTTATTCTTGTGTTTTTTACACAAAGAGCTAAAATAAATATGATCCCCTCAATTTTTTAAATAAATGTGATCCCATATAGAGAAATATTCTTCAGTTATCTGAACCATTAATAAATGAATCCTCCCTGCATTTCATAGTGACTGAGGAAGAGAGGAGTCCTCTGCCACATCCATGGGATTGGGCTTGTTCCTGCCTCTTTCCAACGACTGGTTAGGATGTGACCCAAATGGAAAAGTTGGAGAAAAACTCCATGAAATTTATCTAATAGACCCTGATGTTGTTGGCCTGAAATGTATGGCACTGGCTGCCAGGCAGCCAGATGTTGCTCTGAAATGGGAGCTAATTCAATAAAAAAGAGAAAGCACTGCATTGACACTGACCCCTCCACCATCACTCAGCAGAATCTGAGTTTCCTCTGCCTCCTCTCGGGTAAATGTTTGCCCCAGAACTTCTCCAGGAGCTTGAGAGCGTCTCCAAGATACAGGACTGAATTAACTTGGCCCCTAATTCAATCGCAGAAGACAGGCTATTTCAAATCAGGTTTAAATTTCTAGACTGTGCCCAACTCAGCACGAGGAGCTTATGGACCTGGCACTATTGTTTCTCCACAACGGGGAGTATTAAATCGCTAAAAAAAGGGGGGAAGCGAGGATAATGGCAAGGCACAGAGGGCACAGTGCCCATTATATATTCAGGGGAACCAGGCTGTAACTAGGGGGCCACACTTCGTAGGCAGTTTGCAATTTTTAGAGAGCAGGTCTTTGTTGTCCCAATTATATTTCTGCATACCAATAAGAGGTAATCAATCAGATAAGATAGAAGATTATTTGTAGTCATTTTAAAAAATAAATGTTTTTTAATGAGTATTTTAGACCACTCAGGATCTGTTCATCCTAGTTTTTTGGCATTTGATTGCCATACCTTGGGCTTTGCAGAAGCAGAAGGAAAAGAAGGAAAGAAAAAAAGGAAAGGAAAAGGGGGGAAGAGGGAGGGAGGGATGGAGGAAGGAAGACATGCCCCATCTGAAGCAGGTGGTTGAAAGGTTTAAAATCCAGTGAAAGTACTGCATTATCCATACACTGGTAAGGAAGACTAAGTCTGTGATATAAGGATTTCCCGTACTTGTAATAATGATACAGATTTGTAATGAGTTGTAGTTTTTAAAAGTTAGCTGTAGTTTCTTTTCTATGATATTTCCCAGAATCGCAATCCATGTCGATTGATTTTAAATCAGTGCATTGGCTGTATAAATGGCCATTAACTTTAGGAATTTTTTAATAAAAAAGAAACCAAAACTAAATATTGGAATAAAGCTTTAACAGCTGACTTAGTTATTACGGTTACTCCAGTGCTACATGCTGAGAAGACAGATTATAAATATGAAGCACTATATGTTTTCTTTTTTGCAGTCTATTGTAGAAGACAAAAATGACACCATCATACAGTTACCTAAAAGACTTGACAGGTATTGATTTAAAGCACGATATATCAAGCAGTACTGTAAAAAGGATTTCACGGTCATAAATTTTAATGTCTTCCCATTTTGCACCCTCTCCGTAACTTGTCAATAACAACTCTTCTGTATAAAATATTTGCCTGGTTCCCACATGGCATTAAAGTCCACTATACAGTTGTTGGAATATATGAGATGTGACAAAAGAGAACTTCACATATGAATGTTCATACATTTCTAAAACCTAACATGTATCTTAAAATTAGCCTCATTGCCAAAATATGGGTACTAGAGAATGGAGAGCCAGCAGGGATTTCACAGTATTTTAAGTAGTTTATGTTTGCTCCTCAAATTGTAGTGCATGTATCAAGAAGTTCCCATGAAATCTGGCCTTTTACGCATTCGTGTAAATTATGTACATAAATTAAGAAACTCAGGGCTAACAATTAGTAGGAAATGACTCCCAGAACTGACATCCTTTATTAATAATATCCTAACAACTATTAGATTACTTAAATATAATCTCAATACCGACAACTGAAAAAAGCCCTCATTTGTCGTCCCTCATGTTATTCGTTCTCAGAAATTATTCCTTAGGTAATTGAAAGAATCTTTATTTATAAAGTGTTTAACGTTTTATGAGTATGCTGACAAAACAATGAAATGGCAATGTGAGGATGTTTTAGTTATGCCATTGGAAAGAAAATATATTATTATATTTATCCACTTAAACTCTTTTACATGAAACACTAAAAATATGTTTTTATAAGCATCATTTCTTTTTTCATTTAAACAGAATAATGACAAGTAACAGGAATTGACAGCAAGGATATAAAATATCAAGGATATAATTTGTACTGTCTAAATGTTAAAATAACTATTTCAAAACCAAAGCAAATTGATATACCAACAAATATATTTAGCAGAGTAAATGATCATTAAGTGTACATTCATTTTTAAAGAGCCAATTATGTTTATAACTTTATCATGTAACACGATATAATCTCATCATTATTATAACATTAAATTATGTTGCATTTTATTAGTGATCTGATTGGATTCCACACTTCCTTGGTTGTTAAATTGTTTTTTTAAATGACTGCATCATTTCACAAAATCCTGTGGCTCTTATCTTTGTATGATGTTTTTATTTAAAATCTTTCAACTATAAGAAGAATCATAAATCTTTTTGGAAGGCATTTCTACAGAGATAAGATTTCTTCTGGGATATGTAAGGTTCTCTAAAGAGAGAAATACACAATCTTGATTCTATAAGACAAAAGGGAAAATCTGGATATATTTTTGGACAGAGAAACTTTCTGTAAGTATCTAGTTTTTAAATTTTTAAATGGTGTAATCTAGAGGCTGCAGTGTTCAAATCTGCCTTCTATTTTACCATACTGAATACAATATTTTTATTCAAATGTAATTTTCTGTTAGGGGTCAGAAATGACATATAAACTATGTTCATCCAAAAGAAAAAAAATTAAATATATTTTTGTAAGACTGTATTTGATAATAATATAGTTGTAATGACTGCATCCGTAAGCTTTGTGAAAATCAGCAGACTACTTCTAAAAGAAATCATGGAGGGGAAGTATAATCCTACAAAGAAAGCAAAAGATAACTTAGAAAATTTGAGAGAATTCTCATTTTTTTTTACTTCAACCCAAAATAATCGCTCTACTTTGCAGACGTTCTCCTTTAAAGTCCAGCCAAAGTAGTTATTCAACAAGCTGCCTAGTCAGCCCACCTGTAACTAAAAATAAGAGATTATCTGCACTAAGGTGGCATTTCTATAGGATCAGAAACACAATTACTTTCATTGTTGTAGTTGTTCTTATGTGGTATTCTGGAAAAGCCTGTCTGATTGCAAGTTTTGTTTTGTTTTCTCTATAAAAAGCTTTAGTTATTTTACATACAGTCTGTGAGGCATTCAGGAACCTCACCTGACAGAAACATTTTGTTTGAACGTCTGTTTGTTGTTTCGTGGTTCTGACGTTATTAATCTTCTTGTAGGTAAGCAGGTGATTCACCCTAATCAAATTGCTGTGGTCCAGGAGCAGTTTTCTCCTTCCCCTGAAAAAATTAAGTGGGCTGAAGAACTGATTGCTGCCTTTAAAGAACATCAACAATTAGGAAAGGTAAATGTTTTGTGAATGCCTTGGGTGAAAGTAGTGTTTAAAATATTGTCGGGAAGAATGAAACAAATATGTTGTGTGAATGGTTTAAGAAAACTCATTGTATCTGGGGAGTGAGGAAGGGGAGGGAAAAGCATTCACCAGTGAGAAAATTGCTTAAGGTAGATTTGCCCTGCCCATGTTCCTAAATATTTCACTAACTGGCTCTCAAGTCTCTCATTTTATTCTTTTCATAAAATGTATTGGCAGCCTTAGAGAAAATAGAAGTCTGTTTAGTTTTTCTCTGCAGACGTCTATGCAGCATTCATATGAAAATAATTTTAGATCAAAGTGAGAACAAGTTGTAATGAAATAAACACAGTTTGACCAAATGGTTCTTGTGGAGGAAAGAAATAAATTTCAAGTTATTTTAATTTTGGGAGGGGGGTCGGAGTACAGAAATCTCCTTTGGTTTAGTCATTTAAGAGTGGGAGGTTGTATATGTGTTTGTACCAATTTCTGGACCTGAGATTTGGATGGAATAGAAAGCAAATTAACACTGGAGTACGGTTGTTCCTAATTTAGTGCATCATTGAGCCTCGCGTTTCCTGCTCTGTGGGTTTCTGCTATGTAAATATTGCAGTGGTAATGCACAATCTGTCTCCACTTTGTGCCAGTAACACTTAAATTAGGTGTCGCCTGAAGGAAGATTTTATGCTAGTTGCAGCATTGTCAGTTAATTATCTTAAAGGTTATTTGCAATAATACCGTTTGCCTCTTTTTAAGAGGTTAGGAGGGAAAGTTACATTTATAAATCTATCCTGGAGGTAATCTCTTAAACTCAGCCTTGTGACTTCCAGAAGGAGTAAAGTTTTGATATCTACAATGCAAAATTACTTAGGGGAAAGAATATTGAAAATGTATATTAAACATTCACCCCTGGCCAAAAAAAAAAAAAGGAAAAAAAAATCCTGTTTTTTAGTGGGGAACCCGAACCTGTGACATCCACGTGAGACATGTACCTTGTACTTTTCACTGGCGGCAAGGACACCTGAAAAATCCCAGGATTTGCCAAAGTGGGCAACAATATTAAATGGGTCATGCCCTAAGGATGTCCACGTTCAACCCATGCGCACACAGGCACACTCACACACCTGCAGGCTCGTCTTTGCACAAACTCACACTTAATATCCAAAGGCAGAATATGTTACCTTGGAAATATCCAATTTGGACTTTATCATGAAATTGGTTTAACAGCATTCTTCCTTCCATTTCACATCAACAGTGGCCATCAGAAAAGTAATACCTTTCATAGAAACAATATTTTAAGTTGACCTTGTGTTTAATGTCCATTTTTGTGTCTTAACCCCAAATCAAGATTCCCGTGAATAAATGTAGATATTCACCTAGAACAAAGAGCCATGGACTCTCATTCACACGTGCAAATAACTCCATCCACCCTCTTCTCCCTGCCCATGCACATCCACAGTGAATGCTCTATACCTCTGCCACGTGCCTTGTGCTAGCTGAGGACATGCATCTCATAAACACTTCCAGGTGAAATAGGAACCTGAGGCAGCATGTGGACCATTGAAAGGAGACAGCAGAGTTGCAGTCTAGGCCAGCAATGTGTCTGTGACCCATCCAAGCTGGGTTTCACAAGGGGTAGCATCAAAGGAGGCCACTTGGCATTGTAAGCAGATAGGGGTATAGGAGAGGTTACCCTGAATTTCAGCAGCCAGAAAACAGAAGTCAAACCAGAAACGCGTGCTTTTCTCAGCATTCAAGTTTTCAAATGAAGAAAATGACCCTTTTCCATTGTATCTTGAAAAGCGTTATTCCCTGGAAAAATGTTCCCAAAGTTGCCTATCTTTTGATGATGGCAACTTAAATGTTCAATTCTAGACTTTTTTTTTTTTTTTAAATAAGAAATGCCCTCTTGTTGAGGCATAAGCTCTCACAACAGTGTGGCAGGATGGCTTTTCTTAACATAGAACCATAGAAATTAGAGCAGAGGGGAGACTAACTATTAGGTAATTTCTTCTCTGCCCATTCGTGGAGGTTTGTTTCCTACAGCAAATTCTCCTGGTGTTTTGTCCAGCAAGGTTGAAATGATTCTAGTAATGGGGCTTCCAGTAGGGACATATGGTTATTTTATCCAGTTAGCATGTTTCTTTCACTTTGCCTATAAACTGGCTGGTCACAGAAATTGGATCTGCAGGTAGGTGACTCTGGATCTTGAGGGGATCTTGGGGTTTAAATAATGTGGGTTCTGTTTGTAAAGATTTCGTATAAATAGGTTGCACAATTGTATAAAGTATTGCTTCCAACAAACCTCTAGTCTGTTTTATTTCAAATGTGAATCACTGGTGAAAACATGAACCCTCAGATATTTTGTCTGAAGCACAGATGACTCTCTCAAAGATAGGAAACCGATGGTTTGTGTCCTAGTGAGACAGTCATAAATTTCCAAAAGACCTTTTTTCTCCCTCTGATGAAAATTTCATTCAAGTAACGCTTTTAAGTAGAAATGACCCAAGAAGGAAAAATTATATATCTTTGCTTTTCTCTGCTTCACCCTGCTCTCATCTTAAATTCTATCCAGCCAAAACACCAAAGGTAGAGCTGAAGTTCCACAGGGGGTGCTGGGTCATCTGTGTTTTGTATAGTAATAATCATTATGATTATTCACAAATAAAAGCACTACCTTTTCTTCCTGTCCTCTCCAAATGACAAAGTTCATGGGACTACTTAGCCCACGAGCAGATAAATTATTGAGGTCTGGACTGGTATCACAGGATTTTGGGGGTGTTATAATTAAAAGTTCTAAGGAAATAAAGTTTGGTGTCCTTAGTAAAATGTTGGTTGACAATCACTTTACGTTAAAATAAGTAACAATCAGCTCATATCATCTGTCCCTGTTTGGCAGGCAGTGATGCTTGTGACTGCTTTGTTTCAGGAAACTGAGAGGTATTTTCAGGCTAGAAAATTTTGCCTGGCACAATAGCCCTCAGTAATCAGAGTTGGGTCTGGAGACTGACAATGGGGACTCTAGGTTATCTTATCTTATTAAAATCTGTTGGAAAAACTTTAAACATTCCAAATAATCTGTGCTCTTATGTCAAGTCCCATAAACTAAAATGGTTTTAATTTAGCCAACATCAGCTGTAAGGCCTCCAGCCACAATGTTAATCAAACTGACTTTTCTTCCATCCTTCCAGAAAAGTGTATTTTGAGATACAACCCGCATGCCATTATTTTAGTTTCAAATTGTTTGGTAAAATGCTTTAGCCAGAGTAAATCCTTTCCACATGATTTGTTTTAAATTTGTAAAGGATTTTCTTAAAAGTTAATTTCATTTTTATGTCTTTTTGAATAATGGTGATTCCATTAATATTTGAAAATTCATTCAAAACTGAATTTAGTATTGCTTATTAAAGTAATATAATTTTAATAGTTCTTTTTTATCAGTAAAGAATTTTATATGCTATAAAAGTTGGATACTTGAAAACATCTCAAGCAAATAATTAGCTAAAATTGACATCAAGAGAAATAATTTTATATAAACAAATACATAAGCATACATGTTTATACAACATATATACATTCAAGTATGTATGCTAACGTGTATTTTCTCAAATCTATATTATGAACTTAGTACTAAGGTTTTTATCTTTCCATTTCGTTACTTCTTAGGCAAAAATGACAGCTAAAGGAAACAGCCCGTTGCTTTTTAAAACAATCACTAATCACGGGAAATCTCAATATAGGAGGTTACTATTTCTTTCCAAATGGAGACTCTAATAGAAAAATATGAAAGAATAGTACAGTGTATTATGTGTGTAAAATTGTTAAAGACACTTTGCTTGAATATTCATATTTTGCAGTATCTGGCTACAAATATGGCTTTGCTTCATTTTTAGTTTTCCTAACATTCTCTTGTATTCATATCCTGGCTGTAAGTGCTTTGTTTGGTTTTCGGAAGGATTTTAATTTTTTCAATGTTTTCCCATTCATTATAGCTTCGCAAGTTGGCTAATGACTGAGGAAGGGGAAGTGTTCATCTTTAAATTCTAGGATCAATGAACAATTGCAAATGTCAAAAACAAGATCAGTACCTGACTAACAACTGTAAATATCACACAGAACAGTCATTCTAATTTCACTCTTGAGAGAAAAATAGCACAAGTTGATAAGTTCACATTAGTAAACCCATCTTCTACTGGAATATAACCTGGAAATTTATCTCTTAATAAAGAAAGAGGTTTTTTCCTTATGTGTGTCTCTTCATCTGGAAACTTTACAAACAGTAATAAATCCCTCCTCCCAAAATATTGAAAGCCGATCATTTTCATAGGTGTCTGACTGCTGCTTGCACACCTTTCATTTCTGTTTCCAAATGCAGGGCTTTACAAAAGAAATACTGCTTGGTCCAGATGGCCTTCTAGAAGGCTCCCCGAGAGAACTCAGAAGTTTCTCTAGCCAAAAATATTGTTTCTGCTTATTCAAGTGCCAGAAATACCACTGCCACTCTTTCACGCAGATTAAATAAACCATCTAAAGATGTGGATGTTGTCTTTGTCAACAGAAAGGGTTGATTCCACTATTAAATGGCAGTGTATCCTCCCACACCCATGCAGCCCGCCACCCACAGCCTTCCCTCTGGATTTATGAGCAGGAACACAGAAATCAGAGCTGAGTGGTTTGCAGTGAAAACGAACGATGGAGAGCCAGAACTCTGCTTTTGAGATTCTGAGTAATTGCACGTTTCCCTTTATTTCCCTGTTCATTTAACATTTTCAGAAAGATTGGCCATAATTTTGACTTTTAAAGTCCAGTTCTTAGAAAAGCTGAGTCTGCCAATGATGAGGTTAAG
The DNA here is from genome assembly GCA_004027715.1 of Plecturocebus donacophilus. Lineage (NCBI taxonomy): Eukaryota > Metazoa > Chordata > Mammalia > Primates > Pitheciidae > Plecturocebus > Plecturocebus donacophilus. The sequence continues at coordinate 74,900 of PVKP010007110.1, forward strand.
ATTGGATGGATTAACACCAAATTGCAAAATTTTAAACATATAAAGCAAAGTTATGAAATGCTACAAAGTAATGAAATCATGTACCCTATTTCACTTTTTTTTTTAGTGGCAAATGGCTGGTTTGGTATTAGAGGATAAGAGTGTTTTTAATGAGCCATGCACAGTGGCTCATACCTGTAATCCCTGCACTTTGGGAGGCCAAGGCGGGCAGATCACGAGGTCAGGAGTTTGAAATCAGCCTGGCCAACATAGTAAAACCCCATCTCTACTAAAAATATTAAAAATTAGCTGGGCATGGTGTTGGGCACCTGTAATCCCAGCTACTTGGGAGGCTGAGGCAGGAGAATCACTTGAACCTGGGAGGCGGAGGTTGCAGTGAACGGAGATCACGCCACTGCACTGCAGTCCGGGCAACAGTGCAAAACTCTTGTCTCAAAAAAAAAAAGTATTTTTAATGTAGGTTAAATCGAATAATGTTTTAAATTGTTTGCTTTGTCCTTAATTTATAACATATTCTTAAGGATATTTTAATCAGAATCTTCTTTATCCAGGTTTATATTTTTCAGGGGTTTATTTGCTCAATTTTGATTTTGAAGATGTAATTATTATAGCTGGATGACATCTCAGAAATCTAGTCAGATGCCTTCAGTTTATGACTTAATGCAGTGAAACCCAGCAAGGCTTCAGAAGCTGCCCAGTGTCACTGCCAAGGTGGAGAGAAGGCTGCGAGCAGAATTCAGGGCTTAGTTTGTAAGTAAAGATATGAAATAGCATAAATGTAACTTCAGTTGAATTACAACGAATACCCACACTTAAAACCAAAACGAGTTAGAGCCTTAAAAGCACTCAGTCACAAAGTGTGGATGTGGGTAGTTCCAATGAACGTCTTTTCTTGAGCGTAAGCAGAAACCAATGAGGAAAGAGAGAAACCAGGGTTTCCACGTGCCTGCTCGAGTTGCCAGCTGCTGTTCCCCACACGCCTTCCTGCTCAGTGCTGCCCTGCCCTCATCCCTCAGCCATGCTGCAGGAAGGCTTCTAGGCTCTGTTCACCGCAAACCCCACTTCACATTATTAGTTATCAGTCGTTCAGTCTCCCAACATAGATCAGAAACTCCCAGAGCAAGCCTGGGGAGCCTTTGGCAGAGAGGCCATATCTACTCCAGAGCCCAGTGCCATCTCAAGGACATCAAAGGACAGGTCCCCAGAATCACACTCTCAGTTACAACTGTGCTCGCACACACCCCATGGCGTTCAGTGCCTATGATAGCGAGTTCCAGGTGATGTCCAGGAGGGGACCATTTTGTTCCTTGGACACCTTTCCCTCTTTTTCCTCTTACTGTATTTCTCTAAGGATGGATGGGTCTGTGTGTGTGTCTTTCTGTTCCACCCTCGTGTTCCTTGCCCTGAATTATCTGTTTCCTCCTTTTCTTCACATCTTTTTCTTTCTCAGCACATTATCTCCACACCCCCTGCCATCCCTTGCCTTCTTTCCTTTAGCTGATTACAATGGAGACCTTGAGAGCATTCTTTAATTGTTTTGGTTGTATTTATTATTTTTTGTCGTTCTTTTTATATTGAAGTTTATTAAAAATAGAAAGCAACCACTTCTGTAATTCTTTTTTTCTCCCAGTTTAGGTCAGTGGGCCTCAAAAAAAAAAGTAAGGCAATTTCTTAGCACTACCCTAGGGAATAAAGAATTCTCTCTACGGTAGCACACACCTCCATGCAGCGTCTTGGGCAGAAAGAAGTACACAAAACACATTTAGACAACAATATTTAGCTAACTGGTTTCCAAATTCCTGACAATGCTAAAAAAATTATTAGCTGTACTTTTAACAGTATATATGACATACTTAGGCTGCCTTCTAGAAAAGTTGAAAATGTTTTCATCAATTATTTCATCAGTTGTTATTCTTCAATTGTACTTTGAAAGATGTATCAATATTTTAGGAAATCTTTCAGTCTCTTCCAGTTAATGTTAGCTCATTAAATCTGTTTTTCAAAGAGAGAATAAGCCTACAGTGTATGAAATAGAGGAAGTTTAGCATTACTGGTCTTAGCTACAAACTGCTCTAAATGACATTCATTATCTGCTTTTCTCATAGGCAGCAGGAGCTTAAATTTGATGTCAAATATTTTAAAATAAAGATATTTAAACATTTGGCCTGCTACACATTTCCGTTGGTTTGAAAAATAAAATCTTTAGACAAGATTTCTGGTTTCAAAAAGAAATCTGAGGTGGAGGTGATAGTTACAGAACTCTACACAATTACTAAAAAATCAATGAATTGTACACTTACAATGGGTGAATTTCATGGTATGCAAATCATACTTCAATAAAGCCACTTTAAAAACTGAGAAAATTAAGCACAAAACCTAATTTGATGGCAAATGTGTTAACTCCTTTAGATTTTGATATGCTTATAAATCCAATTGTTTTCACCTCAATCCGAAGCTTTCTACATAGCATACTTGGCTTTATTTTTCCAGATTTCCTTATGAAAAGATACTGAAAACAAAGACCTACCTACTCTTGCCTGATTATTCTGCCTGAATATTTTTAAAGCAAAATCTTGCCATCTACATTTTTAGGCTCTGAGGAAAGTTTTAAAAATAGAAGGCGGCCAGGTGTGGTGGCTCACGCCTGTAATCCCAGCACTTTGGGAGTCTAAGGCAGGCAGATCACGAAGTCAGGAGCTCAAGACCAGCCTGGCCAACATGGTGAAACCCTGCCTCTACTAAAGATACAAAAAATGAGCCAGGCGTGGTGGTGCACACCTGTAATCCCTGCTACTTGGGAGGCTGAGTCAGGAGGATAGCTTGAACCTAAGAAACGGAGGTTGCAGTGAGCCAAGATTGCGCCATTGTACTCCAGCCTGGGCAACAGGGCGGACTCTGTCTCAAAAAAAAATAAAAATAAAAAAAATAAATAATAGCAACCTTGGCCTCTCCGATCTGTTTTTAAAGTAAGCATGGTGGCTGTGGTCTACGGAGACCCAGACCTGGGCAAGTAGATGATTCGGTGATGGTCACATATTCAGATAACCGGCCCACACATTCACCTCAGCTCTCCTCCCTCCTGTTCAGCCATCTCGACCTTCCCTGCTTTGCTCCTGTCAAATTCATCTTCCAAGCCTTCTACTGCTTCTTCTTTCCCCACTTCAACTTCCTGGAACTCTTGGTAAAGTTCCAGATTAGTCTTACCAAGTAAAACACACAAATCTTTCATCTTTCCATTTGTTTAACTAAAGCTAAATAATTTCATCTTTCCTTTGTAAAAAGAAAAATGTTAATGCTATCCATTCATTTTACATCCACTCAATTTCCCCATTCCAAGAAATGTCCCCATTTTATGCAAATATGTCTAAGCCATCATCTTTGCTACAAGTCTTCCTTTTCTGGCCTGTCAGCTGCTGAAAGAACTGTCTTGGGCTTCAGTACCTCCTCAGTATGAGCCAGCCTCCGATCTTCAGATCATCTCCATTTGATCAGCGTCTGTCCTCTGCTGATATTCTAAGTTTTTTAATTTTTCTGAATTTATTTGTTTTCCTACTGAGGCTCTGCCAAATATATAGCATCCCTGAGTCTAGTTTCTTAAAGAGACAACTAGATCTCTAATTTAGAAGCATTTAGAGGGGACAGGAAGCTTCAGGCGTGAGGCTGTTTCTATCCATTGTATTTTCAAAAACACTGATGTCTCTCAAACTCTTGCAGGTCTTAAAACTACTCTGAAATCATAAAACCCACTTAGAATTCAGAGTCTGCTTCTCACTGGGCCTTACTTGGATAAGCGGAATTAAATAATCTCTGGCCAGCAGTAACAGTAGCAATACTAGTAGTAATGGTGGTGGCAGTAACCATGCTGGCCGTGGTCATGGGAGTGGTAATAATAACGAGAGGAGAGGTCATCACACGGCTAACAGTAGTGGTGGTCGTCGTGACAGTGTGTGGCCACAGTAGTGACAGTGCTGGTAGCATATCTGCTCCCGTTTACTGAGAGCCTGTTAGGTAACAGGTCATTTTGTGTGTGT
>PVKP010007111.1:0-78920 GCA_004027715.1 Plecturocebus donacophilus
TTTTGTTAAATCTTCTTTCAAGGTTCTAGTTTCTTTGCATTGGGTTAGAACATATTCTTTTAGCTCACAGAAGTTTCTTATTATCCACCTTCTGAAGCCTGATTCTGTGAGTTCATCACACTCATCCTCCGTCAGGCCTTGTTCTCTTGCTGATGAGGAGCTGCGATCCCCTGTAGGAGGAGAGGCATTCTGATTTCGGATGTTCTCAGCCTTTTTGCACTGGTTTCTTCCCATTTTTGTGGATTTATCCACCTGTCTTCTTTGTAGTTGCCGACTTTCAGATTGGGTCTCTGAGTGGACGTCCGGCTTGTTGGTGATGAAGTTTTTTCTGTTTCTTAGTTTTACTTCGGCGTACGCCCCTTCCCCACAGAGCTGCGCCTTCCCAGATTCCGCTGTGCTTGCTGTGCTTCCCAGGTTCAGCTGCGCTTGCTCTCAGTCCTCAGCGCTTCCAATTGCTCTTCTCCTTGTGGGGATGAAACCATCGGAGCCCGACTAAAAGGGCACCCAGTCCCGTATACTCCGCACTGAGAAGCGCCGCGCCGGAGCGCCAGCAAAACAGCCACGCCGGCCAAAAGAGTTGCGCTGGCGACCCGTGTGGCTCCTTCACCGGGAATCTGCCAGTTCGTGGGCATCAAAAATTCGTCTGCAATTGCGGCATCCACTCACTCTCTGCACTTTCACTGGGAGCTACAATCCTGGGCTGCTGCTACGTGGCCATCTTGGATCTCTCTCCACCCGGTGATGAAGATTTTTCTGTTTCTTAGTTTTCCTTTGGTGGATGCCCGTTCCCCACAGAGCCGGCCCTTCCCGGGTTCGTTGTGCTTGCTGTGAAACTCTCAGTCCTCAGCGCTTCCAATTGCTGTTTTCTTTGTGGGGATGGGACCAGCCGAGCCCGTCAGTCCCGTATACTCCGCACCAAGAAGCGCCTCGCTGGGGCACCGGCAAAACAGCCGCCCTGGCTGAAAGAGTCGCGCTGGCGACCCGTGTGGCTCCTCTGCCGGGAATCTCCCGGTTTGTGGGCAACAAAAATTCGTCGGAAAGTGCGGCGTCCACTCGTTCTCTGCGCTTTCGCTGGGAGCTACATTCCTGAGCTGTTGCTAATCTGCCATCTTGGATCTCTCTCGATGGGAAGCTTTATAATGGTTGTATAAGGCTGGCAGTACCTGAATCCACAGATTTATACTAAAGCTCACAGAAAAGGAAACAACAAAACATTAACTGCCTTCTGGTAGAAGTCTGCAATACCAATTATAAACTATTCATGTCAAGAAGAACTGAAATTGAATCTGATCAAGTCTCTAGATATAATAGCCAGTTTATAAGAAATACAAGGGACAGAAAAATAAGTTAAATGATAACACAAGGGTGTGCTTAGCAAACTTTGGAAAGCAGAACAGTGGAAGAAACAATCATGAAACTAAAGGGATAGCCCGATGTGGAAATTTAATATTATTCAATATACTTAATGTGTAATATAATAATATTAAATATCTTTAATATTGAAATGTGATCTTTTAAGATATATTGGAATTGCACATGTTTACATATAGTTTTTTAGTTGAATCAAGATAAGCATGAGTTGATAATTGTGGAGCTGGGTAAGAGATTCAAGATAATTCATCATATTGCTCTGTACATTTGAAATTATATATAAAAATATACTTGAAAAGAAACTTTAATTTGAATTACTGTCTTTTAAATGTGATATTTCTCCTTAATTTTCTCTAAGAAAACACTATAATATCACAGTATCTATTAATGGTGATTTTTCTTTTGGGAATTGAGCGAGGGATTCAATGGGTTTATTTTTTTCCTTGGCTCTATTATCTGAATAAATAATTTAGTATTTTTAATAATCCACCTACCACTTTAATATTGTGCTAGTGAGATTTATTGTACTTTGAGGATAACTCTTAAGTGTTGTACAGATATTTCAGTTGTATAAAAGACTAGTAATATTGGTTATTACCTAAAATATTAATTGGAGATCAGAGATTTCATAGCCAAATTTGTGAGTTTTACATACAATATGTAGAACTGTATCCCTAATGTCTCTTTGATTTACTTAGTTAGTCATCCATCTACCCATGAAACATTGTACTCTTCAGTTAATACTTGGCATAAGAGTAGCAATAAGTCATTCTCAGCGCTCAAGGAACATATGGTCTTAGGTAGGGTAGGTAAAAACAAAAACGCTCAGTGATTATTACATTGTTTGCTTGTAACCAAGATAGAGGTGTATATTTAAGAAGTTTTGGGAGTGCTGAGAAAAGATACCTAATTTAACATTGGGTTGGGGTAGAGTTGGGAGAGATTTGTTGGAGCAGTAGCTATGAAGTGGGACTCAAGTTAAAAATTACATAATAAAAAGAAAAGAGAAGGAATGGTACAAAGGCAGGAAGTGGAAAGAGTAAGTGGCTTTCAGAGAATTACATGTAGCTTGTCATGTAAGCTTGAACTTAGGGCTGTAAGTGAGCAACTAGCAGAAAATAGATTGGAGATTCCTGAAAGATCTCATACATGTTTGTTGAACCTTGTTATAGGACAGAAGACTTGAAAGGCCATGATCAACTTTTTATTTTAGAAAGAGCATTTGCAGCAGAAGGCAGAAATAAAATTACTGTGTTAGGGAGAGGCTTTTCATCTATTTTAGCTCAAAGTATTATGTCTGCAACTTTTTTTCTGACCCCATATATATTTTTATTTCATTAAAAAAAAAATTACGGAAAACATTTAGCCTAATTCCAAAACTGAAGACTCATTTCAATTGCTGTTCCTTTACTCTTCCCTTTTTTTCAATCATTTTTGAATTAGTTGGACCATTATTGCTTTTCAAAAAATACAAGCAAATATATATAAATATTTTTCCTTCTTATACAAAAGAAGCATTCTATAAACATTTTGTATCTTTTTTTCACTTAAACTGTATCTTAGATCATTCTGTAGCAGTAAATAAGATATTTCTTACTCTTTTTTTGCATATTCTTTATCCTGCTAAAGAAAAACTCAATAAAATAAATACCTTATTCAGTATTTCTAATACCCAGGGTAAATACATTCTAACAGTAAACCTGTGCCATTAAAGTAGCCTAGCCTCCAGCTGTTGCTTTATCTCCAGACAGAACACTTTTGCCTAAAGAATGTGAAAGGAAAGATTTCTATATTGATTTAAGAATTTTGATTTGTTAACAAGCAGTTTTTACTTGCTATGGATCTGGAATGATTAATGAAGATATTATTAAGAATTACAGGCCCATGATAGCCCCACAATTCAATCATTCATCTATCTACTTCTCACATATTTATTGAGCACCCATCTGTGTGGTACTATGCTAGGTACACTGGAAAAAAGAAACAGGATCCTCATGAAGCTTTTAAGCAATTAAAGAGATACTTTTCCGCTTAACTATTTGCTGAAGCATTCATTTAACAGCACTTTATTCTAAGTGTTTTCTGACTACTATACCAAACCTGGTTGTATCTTTAGTGCTCCCTATATATATGGATCAGTTGTCTTAAGCAGAGCAAAGAATATTTATCCATTTATGACTGTCTTAAGGTTAATAGTTCTTTTAATGGTAAGGACTTTGTCTCATCTCAGTCTCTCCCCAGTGTCTAACACATGATAGTTCTCAATAAATTTTATTGAATAAATGAAAGATTTGCTTATCTACTGTGTTAAGGGAAAAATAAAATTATATGTCAGGAAAAATATCTTCTAATATCCTTGCTAAAATTTCTCACAAGGGATGCAAGTAAAATATGGCTTTAAAAATTAAAGTTTAATATGCTGTTTTTGGACCTCAAAACTATGTGACCAGAGAGAAGACATGGTGGCATAAATGATCTTTACAGCATAAGCCTTTAAGAAGCAAATTTTTATTTACCATTTCTACAAATAAAACATTTATTCCATTAGATTGAAAGACACAACTGTGTTGTTCATACTTTAAACATTTATATATCTCACTTGTAGAATCAAAATTCTTCCTGCAAATTTTTATTTCTCTGTTTTCGTGCAGAAATGATTAAATCCTTGTTCTGGAAAAAGAGAGTTAATGTCTGTTGTCTCAGAGTAGTACCTCCATCTGGTGGCATTTTGGAAAATTACAGAAGAGAACAGGAAGCTTGTATTTTCTTGTGTATCCGTAAACTATATTACCTGTGGTTTCTCATAAAGCCAAATGAAATTACATCAAAAGCTGAGTCTACCATATATACCAGAAATTTAATGCCCTTATTTTCAACATATAAACAAATGACGTTGGGGATAATCACATAGTCAGCTGTTTAGTCCAGACTATTTCTGCTCTATCTTAGACTAAAAATGAGAAATGAAAAAAAAGATACTTTATGAAGTGTTAATCATGTATGTGTATACACCTTAGGAAATACGAGAATTTGCAGTTTCAGATTTATAAATGAGGAACTTATTAATAAGTGATTTTCTCAGCCAAGCAGTGTTACTGATGTTGTTAAATAAATTTATTTTATGTTAGCTCAATTGTAATAAATTATATTCTCCTGGAGTGATCGAACATAGAAACTTGAAAATGAGCAGAAACTACGAATAAATTTCTGGCTGTTACTGTAAGAATTTTTTTTTTTTAACACATTTGATGTTTTCTTCACATATTTCCTACTTTATAATTATCAGAACTTTATAAAGGTAGGTACCATGGCTTCAACTTCTTGATTTCTCAATTTCTAACCTAGGATCTTGTACTTAGTAGATTTTGCATATTGTTTTAGAAGAAGATTACAATCTTATTGCTTATGTTTTAGCCACAAAAATCTATTAAGTATAGCAGAAATCTCTCAGCTATGTAATAATCTATCACGTATAAATAGATAAATCTATCAAGTATGACAGTTGTTGCTATAACTAAATCAATTCCATTTATTTGGCCAAAGATAGTTGACATATTAAGTATGAAGTAAAATTTAATGATTTGGGGCTTTCTACTGACGTCTAAGAAAAATTAAATTCCTAATGAATTTTGTTTGAAATTGTTTATTTTCGAATTATAGCCAGTCGGATGATGATTCTGGGTCAGCTTCAGGCTCTGGATCTGGTTCGAGTTCTGGAAGCAGTAGTGATGGAAGCAGTAGCCAGTCAGGTAGCAGTGACTCTGACTCCGGATCTGAATCAGGCAGTCAGTCAGAGTCTGAGTCAGACACTTCCCGAGAAAACAAAGTTCAAGCAAAACCACCGAAAGTTGATGGAGCTGAGGTAATCAATAAAATACCCAATGAAAGGTAGATTGCTTGTATTACTTTGGAAAAATTTAGAGCATTGGTTTATACCATTCTTAATCTAGCTTTTAGAGAAGATGAAAAACGTTTTAAAATTTACTTTCAGTGATTCTCACATTCATGTGTTACATCTGTGGACTGATTAGCTTGGAATAGCTGCAGTCTCAAACTAGAAAACACAAAGTATAAATCACACACACACACAAATTAAACTTTTTCTGCCTCTTGGGCAGAAATTGAGTTTCATAAACATCTATTGTGTCATAGAGAAGAATTTAAGACTTCATGAGGTCTACTTGTTAACCTTACTGTGTATGATCTCTGCTTTCAAGATCTTCAAAGGAGATGCTTTATTGCTAATAGCAGGATAATTTAATGGAACTTAGAGTCCTCAAATATAATGATAGAATAGGGTAAGGGGCTATTATATTTGACAAAAGCTACTACAAGAGATAGAAAAACTAGTCTATACTTGATAATAGTATACAGTGTTAATTCGGAGTACCAGTCCGTGATGAGATAAGATGCTTGAGGGCCAGAATATAAATTGACACACAGCTTCCTTCATAGAGAAAATCTTGCTGCCACCCCCCTCAAAGTCTGAACTAAACCAATGTGCCTAGTAACATCGTTGATGTATATTCTGACTGAGCCTCTTCACCTCACACTGATAAAATAGGTAACCACACTATGAGTAGCACTGATACAGCGTATTATCACTTTGTTGTTGAAAATAATGCTGTTAACATCAAGAGGATATTGATTAATATTGTCTGTGGAACTCAACACACCAATTTTTAAAATATATAACTAAAACTCAGCATTTTATTTAATTATCTTGTAATGATAATTTTGTTACATATAAATAAGGAAAATAGTCTTCATTACTTTGAGGCAGTAAAAATGGTGGTGTAGTTTTTCAATAAATTAACCTTTTTTTTGCAGTTTTCTTAATACTTAATCATTCACTGGTTTATATTTTTATTATAGTTTTGGAAATCTAGCCCTAGTATTCTGGCTGTTCAGAGATCTGCAATGCTCAAGAAGCAGCAGCAGCAGCAGCAACAACAACAACAACAACAACATCAAGCCTCATCTAATAGCGGATCAGAAGAGGTGCATTTTCATCATGAACTATTATTTTAAAAGTGGATGTGCTGGTGAATCACTTAACTAGTATTTGTGAAATTAATTAAAAATAGGTGCTTTGAAACAATAAATAGGAAATACTTTAAGTGTATGTATCAAGAATCTTGAAATACAGACTTGGCATTATGCAATAATTCCAATTTTAGGGATTAATCCAAAATAAGCAGTGGGACATTTGTGTGCATTTGCTCATCACAGCAAAATTAGAAATAAACTAAATGTGAACTCCATGGGAAATAATTAAATGTGATATGCACCTACACACATACATCCATGTACATATATGAATAAAGGAATATTATACCATTAAATCATATTTGTACAAAATAATAACTCGCAACATATTTTTGAAACAATAGATGGCCACTGTAAACAATTTACTTTCTTTGTGTGCAAGTATGCATACACTTATGTTTGCACAAAAACATTTAGGAAAAATTATTACTCAAAGTTATGGTGAAGAAAAAGTTCAAAATTTGGCATGCTGGCACCTTGGATTCCTTGTTGTGGCCATAGTAGGCAACAATAATGGTCACCAGAGAGGGTAGATTTTAAGGTTTTATACAAAATGCTGTCATTGTGCTGTTTACCTAGCTTCACGGGCTATATTAATTTGCAATAAAAATGTGGTTACTATTTTCGGCTAGTTAATATAAATAAAACTACATTTAAAAAAGACTTCACAAGTACTGCTATTCATAAAGTGAATGTTAAATAGTATAGCAAGTAAAAATTTTATATGGTTAAATTCTAATGATTAGTGGATGATACTATTTTTTTTTTCTACAGGATTCCTCTAGCAGTGAAGATTCTGATGACTCATCAAGTGAGGTTAAAAGGAAAAAGCATAAAGAGTATGTAATTTTGTTCAACTGACTTCTTCCTCTTAGAAAAATCCTAATGATTTTGTGTTTCTTTCTCTATGAAAATTGTTGCCAAAAGGAGACTTTTCTAAATTCTTGGTTCATGTTTATAAAGTTAATATACATCATTTCACAATTAAAGATAAATCTCTAACATCTTTCGGTGACCACCTGAGGCTATTATGCTGTTTCTTTATCTCCTACAACTCCCCCTATATATTTTTAAACTTTAAAATCTCCTTAGTTATGATATCAGAAAATCTTAATAACTTGGGTAATATGGGAGTAGAGGGATGACAGAGGGATGACAGGATGACTGATTTTGGACGATTCTTTTAATTATGTTAATAGCTATCCTTACTATGCAGCTGCATGTGAAATTTACTTCATACTGCAGAACTCATTTTAGAACTCGCTATGATTTTCTAAAGATCTTGACCCAGAAAGTATTATGAATACTTCAGATTCTCAATCCATGTTCATTTAAATGGTTTGGAAACATTATTCCATTGTCTTGTCTTTTATTTTTCTATTTGCCTTTGATATTCTGCATATTGGATTTGTTAATTATTTTTCCCAAAAGATTCATGGGTTTTTAATATGAAGATTCATGTCTTTTAGTCTGTCTATCTTTTATTCTGAAAAATCGATCATTTTATGTTTGGATTTTTTTCCTTTTCCTACAGATCTCTCTGGTCCTCCTATTAATAGATATATATTGGATAATCTAGGTTTTTTTTTTAACCATGAATCTTACTATATCATGTTTTTAATCCCTTTATTGGCATGCTGGATTCTGATTAATTTTCTTAGATTTGTCTTCTGGTTTTTAAATACAGCATCATTGCATTTTCAACTACTGTATCTTATCAGCTGTTTTAACTATTCCACTGAGTTGAGAATTTCTAAACTTAGTGTGGGTGCAAGCAAATAATATGTTTAAAAAAATGAGTAATTCGAGACAGTAGACTTCCTTGTATAAAAAAATTATAATTTATATTATGAAAATGTAAAATGGAGACTATTTTCAGTGTGCAAGCCCTAAAAAGATCTCAAAGTTAAAAAGAATTTGCTTTTATTATGTTGTTATCATAAGCAGATTTTATCATATATGCTTGTTTATATAGCCTTCATCATAAACATAATTGGTGCAAAAGATACACAGCAATGAAGCAGAAGCATAACTGAAATAGGATGTAGTGTATTTGTAAGAATTAAATGTGTGTCTTTCATTTGAACTTCATATAATAGCAAAATATTAACATTCATCCAGTGTTTTTTCTCTACATGTTGATTGGGATGAAATAGACTTAATAGACTAAAAACAGTAATAAAGGTAAGGTACTCAATGAATGAGATGCTACTACTGCTGCAATTTTTTCTTTTACATTTTTCTATAAGTTTTTCTTAAGGAACATGCAGTATTTAAAAAATCAGTGTAAAAGTGTGTTTTTCAGAATGACAGCCTCTGGAGAATTAAAATGGCATGAATTAATATTTCTTTTTTGAGAGGGCAAGTAGAATAATTATACAAGATTTTAATCTATATTGAAAATTAAAATATCATTTATTTATTTGCCGTTCACTGCCATATGACTAAGTGATTAACAAAACTAGAGTTGTGAGAGAAGTCTATGAAGAATATTTTCCAGAGTGTTTTTATTCTACAGTTGCATCATTTTTAGCATGAGTAAAAGCAACAGCATTTTTTATAATAACTGAAATATAGTTTAGTTGATTTGATAATCTTTGTAGTTTATTAGGGATAAAATTTGTTGTATAAGTACAAATAAAAATACTTTAAATTTTGTCTGCAGTGAAGATTGGCAAATGTCTGGGTCAGGATCTCCATCTCAGTCTGGTTCAGATACAGAATCCGAAGAAGAGAGAGATAAAAGCAGTTGTGATGAAACGGAATCTGATTATGAGCCAAAAAACAAAGTCAAAAGCAGAAAACCTCAAAATAGGTATGGTCTCAGTTTGATAGTGAAAATTGGTTGTGGAAGGTATTCATTCTTTTTGTATACAGTTTCTTAAATCTTGTTTTTTTTCCTCCTTGCCCTTTCCTAGATCTAAGTCAAAAAATGGAAAGAAGATTCTTGGACAAAAAAAGAGACAGATTGATTCCTCTGAGGAGGATGATGATGAAGAAGATTATGATAATGATAAAAGAAGTTCTCGTCGCCAAGCAACTGTTAATGTTAGCTATAAGGAGGATGAAGAAATGAAAACAGATTCTGACGACCTACTGGAAGTCTGTGGAGAGGATGTTCCTCAACCTGAGGAAGAGGAATTTGAAACCATAGAAAAGTTTATGGATTGTCGGATTGGGAGAAAAGGAGGTAGTTTTTAAAAAACATTTATTGTTTGATTGTTTAAGTAATATTTACAAGAGTAAAGGGCCAGGTGCGGTGGCTCACACCTGTAATCTCAACACTTTGGGAGGCCGAGGCAGGTGGATCACGTGAGGTCTGGAGTTCTAAACCAGCCTGGCCAATGTGGCAAAACCTCGTCTCTATTAAAAATACAAAAACTAGCTGGCCATGGTAGTGCGTGCCTGTAGTTCCAGCTACTTGGAAAGCTGAGGCAAGGGAATCGCTTGAACCCAGGAGGCCGGGGTTGCAGTGAACTGAGATGTCCAGTCTGGGTGACAGAGTGAAACTTCGTCTCAAAAAAAAAAAATAGTGAAGTATTAAAGAGTTTTCAACAACGTTGAAAGCTAAAAGGGTAGATTTTTTTGTTGTTTTTCTTATTTGTTATAAAAGCATACTTTGCTTAGCCTGAATATCTTCCTAGAAAATAACCACCTGACCACATGTCATATATTGTGGATAATTATAGAATAATTATGTGAAATTTCAGGTGGACCTCATATTTTTCCTTGTTTTAAAGAGGAGGGGATTATATTAGATAATTCTGAAATTCTGAGTTTCTTTTATTTATGCGTAATAGAATTTCCCGTAAGTTTCTATACTCTTGGTACTTCATTTACTTTTTAAAAGAGTATATATTTTGATATTCATACTTTTGAAATTTTGAGTTGAAATACAATCCTACAACAGAATTACATGGAAGGAAGGTCTTATTCTTCTGTTTTCAGCTACTGGTGCTACTACAACCATCTATGCTATTGAAGCCGATGGTGACCCAAATGCAGGCTTTGAAAAAAACAAAGAATCAGGAGAAATTCAGTATTTAATTAAATGGAAAGGATGGTCCCATATCCACAACACTTGGGAGACAGAAGAAACCCTCAAGCAACAGAATGTTAGAGGAATGAAAAAATTGGATAATTATAAGAAAAAAGATCAGGAAACAAAAAGATGGTAAGTATGCTGTATGTCATATACTTTTTTTTAATAGTTCAAAGGTTACTAAGTCTTTATGTCAATAAAGACTACATAATTAAAGGATAGCCTAAAATAACTATTTATACCCTTTATAATACAGTTGGCCCTCTGTGTGCACAGCTTCTATATCCTTGGTTTCAACCAACCATGGATTGAAAGTATTCGGAGGAAAAATACAGTGAAAAACACCAGTTGAACAATCAATAATACAAATTAAAAACAATACAGTGGAGCCGGGCGCGGTGGCTCACGCCTGTAATCCCAGCACTGTGGGGGGGCTGAGGCGGGTGGATCACCTGAGGTCAGTAGTTCAAGACCAGCCTGACCAATATGGTGAAACCCCGTCTTTTTAAAAAAAACAAAAACAAAAATAATACAATGTAACAACTATTTACACTGCATTTACATTGTATTAGGTATTATAAGACTATCTAGAGATTATTTAATGTGTAGAGGAGGATGTGTGTGGCTTATATTGCAAGTACCATGCCATTCCATATAAGGAACTTGAGCATACTCAGATTCTGGTATCTGTAGAGGATCCTGAACCAATCCCCTGCAGGTGCTGAGGGCTGATTTTATTCCATTTCAAGGTAAAACTCATAGGGATAGCCCTATCTAAACCTATCCTTGGTAACAGTCATGTAGAGCATGTCTCATACATTACAAATTACCAATTTTTAGTTAAAAATTAATGGTGCTTTATTCCTATTTCAGTTTCTTTATTACTCAAACTTGGCCCACACAGTAAGTGGCAAAATGGGAGATTTTGTGCTACAGATAGTGTTGGGGATGGGGGAGTGGCAGGTTATTTATGGGAGATTTCTAAATCTGTTTCTGGATTAATTTTTCAGGTTGAAAAATGCTTCTCCAGAGGATGTGGAATATTATAATTGCCAGCAAGAACTTACAGATGATCTACATAAACAGTATCAAATAGTGGAACGTATAATTGGTTAGTGATAAATGATTCTGGTTAAACTTTTATCTTTTTATACTTGAAATAATCTGAAAAAAAGTCATAAATTTGCCACTTACACATCAAACACAGTTGCTTGCTCTTATTAAAACATAAACTAGATAGCTAAATTTACATGTGTAGCCTTTACTAAGAATTATGTATCTGATGATTAAATGTAAAAAAACATCATAAGTAAATGCCTGATTTATCTTACAGCTCATTCCAATCAAAAGTCAGCAGCTGGTTATCCTGATTATTATTGCAAATGGCAGGGACTTCCATACTCAGAGTGCAGCTGGGAAGATGGAGCTCTCATTTCCAAAAAGTTTCAACCATGCATTGACGAGTATTTTAGCAGGAACCAATCAAAAACCACTCCTTTTAAAGATTGCAAAGTGAGTATTGTCTAACATTTTAAATTATTAAAAATATATTTATGCATTATAAATATTTACAAGCCTAAATACAAGAGTCGGATCCTGATTTCAGATAGACTAAGGGAGAAAATTTCTTTGTTAATACATCTTATAGAAAGTGAACTTCCTACAATTGCTGTATGTTTTTAGTTTTAGTTTTATAATTTTTTATTTCATACTTTCTCTTTTTAAAAAAATTGTAAATGATGTTTTGGTCAATGTATCTTCTTAAATGTTGTATTGTCTTTTATCCTTGTTGAGCATCACTATGTCAGAAAGATGATAAGTTGGTTATGGTGATTGCTTTTGGAGAAGAGTTGGGAGACTAAATAGAGAAAAAGGTATTTTCTTAGAAGGTAGAGAAGGAGGAGAGGGATATAGGAAAGTATCCGGAACTACTTTGGCACAATACTTTCTGAATCCTTGTAGCTTACCCAAAGTTACTAGTGATAGTGTTGGGAATCTGTGGTACTGCTAGACTTTCTTTCCTTATTACAAGAATTACCTTCTTCATAGGGATAACTTGGAATTCAGAAATTGAATGGTAAGCTAAGCTAGTTTTATGGTTTATTTGTAGCTTAAAGCTGGAGCAATGGTTGTGAACAATTTAACATACATAGGTTTTGCTTGTGAAATACATGAGGCTCATATTTTGGCGGGAACTTAATTATCTCTATAAATTTTTGTTCTAAAAAGAAGACAAAATATTTAACTGTTCATTTTTGTTAGAGTAGTAGAAAACACTATTGATAGAACCCTCTAGATACATTTTGAGTAACGGAGTCTCTGAGCTTGATGATTTGAGATGAAATCTCAGGATTTATGGTAAAGCTGAGGTTTTCATCTTTTAGTATAATTTCTTATATTTAATATTTCTACATAATAATGTTTATTTCTACTGAAGGTATTAAAACAAAGGCCAAGGTTTGTAGCCCTGAAGAAGCAGCCATCCTATATTGGAGGACATGAGGGCTTAGAATTAAGAGATTATCAACTGAATGGTTTAAATTGGCTTGCTCATTCTTGGTGCAAGTAAGTATGTTTTGAATCATGTATTTAATTCGACACAGTAAGAATTTTACCAACAGGATTCAGAAAAGCTTTTCATTAACATAAAGGACCCTTTGGCAGTTGATATGCTTATCTTTGTATTTTCTAGTGTATATAAACAATAATTATATTACATACTGGGAAGAAAATCCAGTGGAGTTTAACTTGTTTGTTGCCTTTTTAAAATATATTTTTATTCAGTTTAAAAATCAGTATGCATATCCATTCTCATCCCATGCTGTTCTTGGCATATTTCTCTTTTTCCTAGTTATTTTAATACCTACTTAGTCTTGTAAATTTTTTTCTATCTTCTATGGCCCCCATTCTACTTTTGTGACTCTTGGTTGCAATTTTGCTGTAGTTTTTTTTTTGTTTTAATCTATGTTCTTCTTATACACTTTTTACTTATTTAATATATCTGGACTCTACTAGTAGATGAATTGCATTATTGACTTCATAATTGGTTAAACATAATACTATTAATCTTTAAGCCTATTCTGACCTGAAATGGTAATCTCCTTTTACTTGCCTTACAGTATTAGTGGTTAAGTCTTTAGCCAGTTACCTTTACATTTATTATTTGTAGTTAATAAAAGTGCTATATCCTATATAATACCTATCAGATTAATTTTATTTAACTTCTTATAAACATATACACATGTTGTAAAAAGGTTTCTTTGTATATTTGAATCTTTCCTTACGTGCTAATTTTCTTTTAACTTTGTAGAGGAAATAGTTGCATACTCGCTGATGAAATGGGCCTTGGAAAAACAATACAGACGATCTCATTTCTGAATTATTTGTTTCATGAACATCAGTTATATGGACCTTTTCTGTTGGTAGTACCGCTCTCCACTCTCACTTCCTGGCAAAGGGAAATTCAGACATGGGCTTCTCAGATGAATGCTGTGGTTTATTTAGGTGACATTAATAGCAGAAACATGGTAAGTGGTTTCCCTGTAAATGTAGAAATCAGAATATACTTGTCTTTGAGATCGAGTGGTTTTGTGTTTTTTGTTGTTGTTGTTGTTTGTTTGTTTTTTGAGATGGGGTTTTACTCTGTCTCCCAGGCTACAGTGCAGTGGTGTGATCTTGGCTCACTGCAACTTTACCTCTCAGGCTCAAGTTTCCTGAGTAGCCGGGACCACAGGAGCACGCCACCACACCTGGCTAATTTTTCAGTGGAGACAGGGTTTTGCTGTGTTGCCCAGGCTGGTATTGAACTCCTAAGCTCAAGTGATCTGCCTGTCTTGGCCTCCCAAAGTGCTGGGATTACAGGTGTGAGCACAGGGTTTTGCTGTGTTGCCCAGGATGGTTTTGAGCTCCTAAGCTCAAGTGATCTGCCTGTCTTGGCCTCCCAAAGTGCTGGGATTACAGGCGTTAGCCACCATGCCTGACCTAACAAGGATGAGCGTTTTTGTTTTGTTTTTGGTCTTTATAAAAATCTTTGTTTCTGGCATAGAACTTGCCACAAATAAGTTCTCAGTACCTGTTTAATTGACTATAACAAAGTCAGTTTTGGTTCATTGTTACTTCATATATATGACAGTTTTTTGTCAATTTTGGTTCATTGTTACTTCATATATATGACAGTTTTTTGACACTCTTGTCATCCAAGCTGGAGTACATTAGTATTGTGATCTCAGCTCACTGCAACCTCCGCCGTCCAGATTCAAGTGATTCTCCTGCCTCAGCCTTCCAAGTAGCTGGCATTACAAGCACCTGCCCCTACCCCCGGCTAATTTTTGTATTTTTTGTAAAGATGGCAGTTTCACTGTGTTACCCAGGCTGGTCTCAAACTCCTGACCTCAAGTGATCTACCCCCCCTTGGCTTCCCAAAGTGCTAGGATTACAAGCATGAGCCACCAATCCAACGTTACATTTTTAATGGAGAATTTCAAATGTATATGAGAGCAGACAGAAGAATGTAATAAACTCTCATGTTCTCATCTTAAGTTTCACAAATGTACTGTTAGTTTTGTTTTGTCTATACCTCTGCACACTACTTCCCTAGCTACTGTGAAGCAAACCCAGACATCATATTTCAGTCATAAATGTTATGTTATTAAATCAATTAATCTTTTATGTTTTGTTAAATAAGAATTTTTCTTTTGTGAAAGATACATGTTAAAATTGTGCTTCATTTTTTAAGAAGTGCTATGGTATTTATATTTTATTTATGAGATTCACATAGTATGTTGGACTATATAAAGAATAATTACATAAACGTATTTACAGTAATTTACATATTTGGATGGATTTTAATGTTTAGATATGTAAGTAAAAGTGTAATTTGCTTGATGTTTGTCTTAAAATTGTCCTTCAAATTTCTTGATAGATAAGAACTCATGAATGGATGCATCCTCAGACCAAACGGTTAAAATTTAATATACTGTTAACAACTTATGAAATTTTATTAAAGGATAAGGTATGTATATATTTCTCATGTGTTTTTGTCTATTGTATATCAGTTCTTTATGCTGTGGACAAGATGAGAGAATAGTCTAAATCATGAGTCAGCAAATTATAGCCTGTGGTCTTATTTTTTTAATGGCTCTTAAACTAAGGTTTTTACAATTTTGAAAGGTCACTTTTAAAGGGTCATAGAAAGAATATGTGACAGAGACCACATATTTATCTGCGAAGTCTGAAATATTTACTATCTGGCTTTTTCTCATAGAAAAAGCTTGCCAGCTCAACCTAGTGAAACCATTTTGTTACAGTGTGTATTGATTTGTAAGCTCTTTAAAGAAGAGGAAGATACCTAATAGGATAAAGCTTCCATTGTGTGATGCAATGAAGGCTTTATAGATACTGCCTCATTAATTCCTCCTTCTACTTTATATTCACTTTCTCTACTTTATTGAAAAGAAAATCAGTCTCAAGAAAGAAAAGTCTCAACTTGCCTATAACACAGCTCTTAAGTAGCAGAATCAGGCCTGCTCTAACTCAGAGACCTGAGTTTATAAGAGAGTTCTACAGTTGATAAAAGTGCAGTGAATAGTACCAACACTTGGAATAAGACACTGTTCTGAATTTGTGTCATAGTTTTTTTTTCATATTGATATTAATAGAGGCCTCTATTGGAGTTAGGCTAAAATTTTAGTAAAAATTTTAAATGACACTGTTGATTTTTCTCTGTTAATTATCACTTTATAAGCTAATAAAACCTTTGGCTTGATATTATGTTCTAGTGGTTAAATTTGTCATAGAAGGAATATGTGGTGAGTTACTTGGGTATTGTAATAAATCTTGAAATAATTCCTTATTTGAAAATTAGACAAAGTTTTTAATTTTCATTTGTTTCATTTTAATAATTGAGTTCAGATTAAGTGGGAAGGTTAAATTTGAATTCAGTTTTTCTCAAAATATTGTTTTTCTATTGTTTTAAGGCATTCCTTGGAGGTCTGAATTGGGCATTTATAGGTGTTGATGAAGCACATCGATTAAAGAATGATGACTCCCTTCTGTATAAAACTTTAATAGATTTTAAATCCAATCATCGTCTCCTTATCACTGGAACTCCTCTACAAAATTCCCTCAAAGAGCTCTGGTCTTTGCTGCATTTCATTATGCCAGAAAAGTAAGACAAATTTGCAGTTTTAATTATAGTTTTGTAGTTATGCTTAGAGGGGAAAAAGCCAGGTAATAAGATCAGTAAGAGTTTTTATTGCCTTAAAAGATGAGATAACAGATTACAAAGAATTTTTAAAAAAGGAAAATGGGGTTAGCTACTTTGTAATACTATTTGAATTTTTCAATTTTGTTAATAAACATAAGCCATGTGTAATAAATCACAACAGTTGATTTTGAGCATGTTCAAAATATACCTTGCTCAGAAAACTAACACAGTGCCATTCTTTGTATTTAATAGTTGGAGTAACAACAATGAGGTGCTGGTAATCCCTTTTTCTAAATGAGGAAAACTAGACTAGACGAGGCTAAAGATGGTCCCTAAGATCACTACTTGTTCTCTTTTAGTAGATTCAGAACTTGGTCCAGAACTTGAAAAAATAGTTTTGAGAAATATTTTAGTGATAATTACTACCGTACTTCAAAACACTTCATATTCACTTGATTCAAGAATGATAACTTATAAAACAATTGATTATATTTCATCATACCTCTTCTTGGGAGGAAGATTTTTAGAAGTAACTAAGTTTAGCTAATTTTTTTTTCTAAAAATCTGTATTATTTAGTTTACAAATGACTCCCCTAAAACAAAAAGTCTCATACACAATTTGACTTTTTCTAGTGATTTTGCAATTTCTTAAATTTTAAAGGTTTTCTTCCTGGGAAGATTTTGAAGAAGAACATGGCAAAGGGAGAGAGTATGGTTATGCAAGCCTTCACAAGGAGCTTGAGCCGTTTCTGTTACGCCGAGTTAAGAAAGATGTGGAAAAATCTCTTCCTGCCAAGGTTGAGCAGATTTTAAGAATGGAAATGAGTGCTTTACAGAAACAATATTACAAGTAAGCTGTATATTGAGCACATGTTCTGAACATTTAATTCTGAACACCTTCCATGTCTGTGTCCTCCTCTTGGTGCCCCCACCTTCTCTAAAATAGTGTCTTAAAGCTGTTGCAATTCTCGAATTTTCGAATTAGTCTATTCTGTGCCCTAAGGAGGCAAAGAGAGATTTAATGACATGTCCAAAATGATGTGTGACAAGATTGAGTAATTGATCTTCTGACACATCATTAATTGCTTTCCTAGATACCATACTGTTACCTTATAAAGAGTTTCAGTGTTAGGATTTCCATTATATGAAGGTATTATATGATTATCACAATTAACAGATAGAGACCAAAAAAAGAAACTTAGAACAAAACTTAGGCCCTGCTGCTTTTTGAAGAGTATTAACAAATCATAGCTGGTCTAAATTTGTATGTTAAGATCTATACAGTAGCACTTTTCAAAGAATCAGAAAGGAAAATCTGTTCTAATATCTATTTAAACATTTAATTGCATAAAACGAAATACATTGATACAAATCATTTGGAGTTTCAGAAACATTTATATTTTATGGTAAATATATAGGTGCCATACATTTGAAAGAATATCCTTATTGCATAATTTTTATTATGGAAAATTTCAGACATACACAAAAATAGGATAATTTAATGAACTCTTGTACCCATGACTCAGCTTTGCTTTGTTTTTTTGTTTTTTGAGACAGTCTCCCTCTGTACTCCACGTGGCATGATCTTGACTCATTGCAGCCTCCATCTTCTGGTTTCAAATGATTTTAGTGCCTCAGCCTCCTGAGTAGCTGGGTTTACAGGTGTGCCCCACAATGCCCTGCTACTTTTTTTATTTTTAGTAGAGACAGAGTTTCGCCATGTTGGCCAAGCTGGTCTCAAACGCCTGGCCTCAGGCAATCTACCAGCCTCAGCCTTCCGTAGTGCTGGGGTTACAGATGTGGGCCACTGTGCCTAGCCCCAGCTTAACTTTCAGCTCATAGCCAGTTGCTTTATATTTCTGATCAGCCCCATTCCCCCCAGTTCCTATCCTTTTGAAGCAAATCAGAGAGTTTTCTATAAACATTTTTCTATGTATCTCTAATAATTGATTTTTTAAAATACTAGTACCACCTAGACACAGTGGCTCATGCCTGTCATCTCAACACTTTGGGAGGCTGAGGCGGGCAGATCGCTTGAGCCTCAAGAGTTTGAGACCAGTCTGGACAACATGGCAAAACCCTGTTTCTACCCAAAATACAAAAAAAATTAGCCCTGAGTGGTGGTGCGTACCTATAGTCCCAGCTACTTGGGAGGCTGAGGTGGGAGGATTCCTTCAGTCCGTGAGGCGGAGATTGCAGTCAACCGAGGTCATGCCACTGTACTTCAGCCTGGGTGACAGAGTGAGACCTGTCTTAAATAACCCAATTTAAAATTTTCACAATAATTTAGGAAATTATTACTCTTTCAGCAGAATCAAGTAATTTCCTGATACTAATATTCGGTATCAGTGTTCAGTTTTTCTCTGTTGTCTGAAAAAAATTTTTTTAAGTTTACTTGAATCAGGATTGAAATAGGTTTATATATGGCAATTGATTTGTCTCTGAGTTGCTTATCTATAGTTATTTCTTTTTTGTTAAATTTTATTTGATGAGGAAAACAGTTAATTCTGTATAATTTTTCCACAACCTAGATTTTGCATAGTACTTCCCTCTAGAATAGTTTAAAAGTATCCCCTGTATTTCCTATAAGTTGTAGGTAGATCTAGGTGCTTTAAATATTCAAATTTTAATTATGATGAGTGTATTTTGTAGTGCACAATGGTGATTATCTAATTTTATTATGTGGTTCTTGAAAAAAAAGCAATGTGTTTTATAGAAAAGTTGGAAAGGAAAGTCAAAGCAGAAGAAGACACGTTCACCTGTAATTCTCTCAGTGCTAGTCATGTATCATGGATATTGAACTTAAACTCTTCACGGTACTTTTTGGCAACTGAGGTAATAAGATACTGCATAAATTTCTGCAAAACATCTTAGAATTATTGCTGCTAGAGAAATTAATAAGAAATTTTTTCTGGATAAGGAAAAATAGTCCTTTATTCTTGATTACCTCTTATGGCATCGACCATTGTCCATGTGTTTTATTTTGCTTTTCATTCCAGTTTTGGGAAAGTGCCTATACAACTAGTGGTAAAAAGAATGGTAAAAAAAGAATAGGGATACTAGATAGTTGAGACTTTCAAGTCCCTTCAAAAACTGACCTTGTAAAAAGGAAGAAAATAAAAGGTCGAAAAGGTTATAGTGAGAGGAAATTTTTCATTTCTTTTTTAAATTCAGCTTTTGTTTTAGATACTGGAAGTACACATGCAGGTTTGTTACATGGGTATATTGCATCCAGGTAGTGAGTGTGATAAGCAGTAGGTAGTTTTCAGCCCATGTTCCCCTTCCTCCTGCTCCCCTTTAGTAGTCCACAGTGTTAGATGTTTATATTCATATGTGCTCTGTGTTTAACTCCCACTTACAAGTGAGAACATGCAGTATTTGGTTTTCTGTTTTTGTGTTAATTCACTTAGAATTATGGTCTTTAGCTCCATCCATGGACATTATTTTATTTGAAGGACATTATTTCATCCTTTTTTTCCCACAGGTGTGTGGTACTTATGATGTACATATACAAAAAAATTTGGAGTGTTCATGGATTTGTATGTCATTCTTGTACAGGGACTGTGCTAATCTCTGTATCATTCCAGTTTTAGTATAAGTGCTGCCAAAGCGAGCACAGGAAATGTTATAGTTCAAAGTAGTAAAATAGCACCAAAATGTTTTCTGTAAGTTGCATATGTATTGTGTAATTGCAATCTAGAGAGGGCAGTGTGGCTAAAACAAGGTATCCTCAGGTTTCTTTTAGGTCCATGCCAAAGATTCAATTTCATTTGCTGTCTAATGCGGTGAAAGTTCTAAGAAGATTAAGATAAATAATGCAGCTGACTATCTTTTTAGCAAATTTGAGGGGAAAAGGATTAATACAGTATAATAATTACGTTATATTAAGCCTTTTCTCTGTGTAGCTAATGGTTCAGAAAACAAGTAGTGTTCTCATGAGTATCATGAAAGAGGTTTGGTCCATTGTGTATCCGATTGTGAATTTCATAACCGTACAATTTTACTTTGGTACTAGGTTTTGCTTTTTTTTTTTTTTTTTAATGCTTTTAGAATTTATCCTGGTAATTTTTCTGCTAAACATCATTTTTATGATTTTTTTTTTTTAAGATGGATTTTAACTAGGAATTACAAAGCCCTCAGCAAAGGTTCCAAGGGCAGTACCTCAGGCTTTTTGAACATTATGATGGAGCTAAAGAAATGTTGTAACCATTGCTACCTCATTAAACCACCAGATAATAATGAATTCTATAATAAACAGGAGGCCTTACAAGTAAGAATTTTTAAATGTTGTTACTTTGTGATAAAGTTCTAGAAACGTTTATTCACTTACAATCGAAAATGGCTCAATGCTTTAATATATTGGTTCTTTTTAGTTAGTGGTGACTTATATAATTGTCTCAGTTATTTTTTAAACTTTATAGAAAAGATTTTAAAATTCTAATTTAATTATTTTGATGAATTTTCTAAAAACAGATCTCTCAAACCATGGACTGTAGTAACTTATCCAGCAAAAAACTCCTACAGTACATTCATAATTATGAAAAAAATTCATTAATACTAATTATGCTGCATTTATGATTTGGTAAATGGTAGTCTAAAGGATATCTTAACCTCACATCTTAGCCCTTCCTGGTACTTCTGAAAGATAAGTCAGAAGTGTGAAGACACAACTGCAGTCCAGCCACTGTAGTGCACTGAAGGGCTAGAATCAGCGTCTAATATTAATACATTAGAATTCATTTGCTTACTCTTTTTAAACCTTTGGTTGCTTAGTTGCTTCTGCCTCCAGTGTAATTGTTCTTCAGCTAAGATTTTTGGAGAAACACTGTGGTATATAGTAACTAGCAAACAGAGTGAAATAGTACTTTTTACCTCCCCGACCATACAAAAACCTAGGTGTGATATGGCAAGGAAAATGTTAGCTTAAGTCATAGAGTGAGTGGTAAATAAAGGTCTTAGAAATTTTGAAAAGTGAAATAAGTTGTTGTCTAACATTATGAAAATTTAAAATCTCAATTTAAAATAATTCAGACAAGTAAAGTGTTACATGGACAACTTATCACATCTTTTAACATATAACAACTTTAATTTATCGTTCCTATAGCACTTAATTCGTAGTAGCGGAAAATTGATTCTTCTTGACAAGCTATTAATTCGCCTAAGAGAACGAGGCAATCGAGTTCTTATTTTTTCACAAATGGTGCGGATGTTAGATATACTTGCAGAATATTTGAAATACCGTCAATTCCCCTTTCAAGTAAGCATTTAATTGTACTTGTTTTAAATATTATCTAATTCCTGAGCATATTTCACAGAATGACCTTTGAAATTATTTTGTGTTTAGGTTTTTATATAAAATATACTTTTCCTTTAAAGAAATATGTCTGCTTTAAAAAAAAAAATTCGTCATTCCGTTTTTTCTTCTTGACTTCATGTATTGCAATAAAATTTTTCTTTCTTTCCTCTAATTTTTATTTTCTTTTAATTTTGCCTTTTGATTCTATACTTGCTTTACATTTTAAAAACTGATCTAAGGCAGAGTTTTCTTGATTGGACAGATCTAAAAGCAGAGGAGCCTTTAGTCTTTAATCTGAATGAGGGAAACAGCAAGCAGTCTCTGTGAATGTCAGTGTTGCCAAGATTCTAATGACTGTTGTGCTCATAGTTAGCTGATGCAGTGTTCGCTGAGTAAAATTAGACAATGTTAGAGAAGAAACTAAAGGCCAAAATTCTCATCCATCTATTCAAAATTTATATTGAAATTCATTCAATGTAACTAAAGCTAATATTGATGATTGTTTAAAGTCAGGTTCTATTTTCAGTACTTTACATCTAATTATTTAATTCTTGAACCAATTTTATGAACAGTATTAGGAACATAGCAGACATTCTATAGATACAGCTAGTAAATCGTGTATATTTAGTGCAGATAGTAAAATAGCTGTAAAATTATAATGGACTCAATACACAATCCTTGCTTTGTCAGAGTTTATAGTCTCGTAGGAGACAGACATCAAGCAAGTAATCACAAATAAAGGTAACATTACAGTTCTGGTAAGTGTTGTGAAGAAGGACAGGTATTTGGTGATGTGAACATCATTGAGAAATATTACGGTAATTTAGGGGAAACGTAGAAGAGTACCATTAGTTGAGGTTTTTGAAAACACCTTTATTGATAAGTAATTCCAATACCATACAGTTTACCCATTTAAAGTATACAATTCAGTGGCTTTTACTGTGTTCACAGATGTGTGTAATTGTCACACAGATGGTTTTAGAACATTTTCATCAGAAAGAAACCTGTATGCTTTAGCTATTCCTTCTGTCCTTCCAATTTGCCTTCCTCTCCTGCGCTGTATTGTTTTGAGTTTTGTTTTTGAGATGGAATTTCGCTCTTGTTGTGCAGGCTGGAGTGCAATGGCACAATCTTGGCTTACGGCGACCTCCACCTCCCGGGTTCAAGTGATTCTCCCTTAGTCTCCTGAGTAGCTGGGATTACAGGCATGCACCACCACACTTGACTAATTTTGTATTTTTAGTAGAGTTGGAGTTGCTCCATGTTGTCAAGCTGGTCTTGAACTCCCAGCCTCAGGTGATCCGCTTACCTTGGCCTCCTAAAGTGCTGGGATTACAGGCATCGGCCACCGCACCCAGCCCCTGTGTTGGTTTGTTTTTAAACAAATTATTGTGTACATGATCAAACAAAAAATTAGTTTGGCTAATTTTGAGTGTTCATAAGCAACACTTCTCTGCCACTAATCCATCCCTTCTTATTCCCAGGTCACTTCCTGGAGATAATCATTTTTAATTTTATTTGGTTTAGGTCATGCCACAGTGATGAGATGCCACTATTCTTAAAATGTGTACTAATTTGTATTTTAGTGGAAAAGAAAAAACACTATTTTAATTTTTTTTAAATCTTAATAGACATCTATTTCCCTACTTTGTATAGGTGACAATTTAGAGCATTTCACTTAAACCAAAACCACTTAGAATACATAATTTAAAATGTTTATCATATTTTTCTTTTCAGAGTCAAAGTTCATATAGTAACAAAGCAAAGGTAGGCATATGGCTTCCCAGAATATTAGTTTAATTCATCAGTTAAATGCATGGATCCTAGTAGGCAAGTTATTTCTAGTCTATAATCAGTTAACAATTATAAAATCATTGCCATTATAAAGTGAAATAGTAGCTAATGTTTAATAAGCATTCAGTATGTGTAGGCACTGTGGTATGTGTTTTCCTATCTTCTCTCACCGAGTTCTCTATAGTCTCTAAAGTAGGTACTACTTTTATATCTATTTTACTTAAAGTGGAACTGACATGGAGAAGTTTGTGGAGGAAAGTCAGATCACTTGCTCAAGATGCCCAGTGAATAAGATACTCAAATGCAGGCGGTTGACTAGAGCCCATGATGCTTCATACTAATAATTTTCAAACTTTAGTGTGCATCAGAATTAACTGGATGGCCTTTGCTAAACCTCTTCAGTAGGTCTTGGGTAGAGCTCAGTAATTTGCCTGTCTGTGTTCTCAGTTGACACTAATGCTGTTCTAGTAACCACACTGGACTTAATCAGTATTTTTAAAACTGAATTGTAGGCTGAGTGCGGTGGCTTATGCCTGTAATCCCAGCACTTTGGGAGGCCAAGGTGGGCGGATCACCCGAGGTCAGGAGTTTAAGACGAGCCTGACCAACATGTGAAACCCCGTCTCTACTAAAAATACAAAAATTAGCCAGGTGTGGTGGTAGGTGTCTGTAATCTCAGCTACTCGGGAGGCTGAGGCAGGAGAATTGCTTGAACCTGGGAAGTGGAGGTTGAAATGAGCCAATATCGTGCCACTGCACTCCAGCCTGGGCTACAGGAGTGAAACAGTCTCAAAAAAAAAAAAAAAAAAAAAAACTGAATTGTAAATGGATCTGTGAATCAGTTTAATCAGTTATACCAACATTTGAAAGTAAAATGATAAAACATGAGAGTATAATACAGTATATCATGTTATGATATGAAACTTGTTTCAGGTGTTTGTTAACAGTTGTGTACTTAATCACATATCTCTTAGAATGGGACTCAGGCAGAATAGTATGACAGCCTATGCTGTATTTACTCTTGAGGTTGCAGTCTTAGTGATTTGGAGCACAGACTAAAGACAGAATGCCTGAGCATTATTTTACTGTCCAGTAAGTACTTTCTATTATAGTTTTAGTAAAGGACATGCTATACATTTCTACTTAATTTTATAATTGATTTTAATTGCTTTGTAACATTTTGATTCCGTTATATGCAGTATTTTGATGTGTTTTATTCTAGAGATTAGATGGATCAATAAAAGGAGAACTGAGGAAACAAGCTCTAGATCATTTTAATGCTGAGGGATCAGAGGTATGTATTAGTGCTTTTTGAATTATAAGTAATTTTGATTTAGTATCAGTATGTTACATTATCATATTATTCAGACATATTTTTAATTTTTATGTCCAGCTTGATAAAAAAGAGTAGAGTTAGCCACCTTCGATCAGCAAATGAGGTTTTAAAGTCATATTCTAGGTTAAACCTAAGAATTTTATTTTTATTTTATTTAAGATAGAGTCTGGCTCTGTCGCCCAGGCTAGAGTGCAGTGGCACGATCTCAGCTCACTGCAACCTCCACCTCCCAAGTTCAAGCTCTTACTCTGCCTCAGCCTCCCAAGTAGCTGGGATTACAGGGGCACACTGCTGTGCCTGGTAGTTTTTGTATCTTTAGTAGAGATGGGGTTTTGCCTTGTTGGCTAGGCTGGTCTTGAACTCCTGAGCTCAGGTGATCCACCCACCTTGGCCTCCCAAAGTGCTGAGATTACAGGCATGAGCCACCACGTCCAGCCAAGAATTGTACTCTTTATTATCAATACTGTTTCAGCATGGAACAGTTATTTTAATGTGGTTCAAAGTAAATTAGATTGGTCACGGTAGCTCATACCTGTAATCCCAGCACTTTGGGAGACCAGTGCAGGAGAATCACTTTAGGCCAGGAGTTTGAGGCT
This sequence comes from Plecturocebus donacophilus, assembly GCA_004027715.1. Classification (NCBI taxonomy): domain Eukaryota; kingdom Metazoa; phylum Chordata; class Mammalia; order Primates; family Pitheciidae; genus Plecturocebus; species Plecturocebus donacophilus. Next base: position 25,690 of record PVKP010007111.1, read on the forward strand.
ACGCTGGGAAGCAGTGAGACTGCTATCTACAAAAAAAAGTTAAAAAAAAAATAAGCTGGGCATGGTGGCACTCACTTGTAGTCCCAGTTACTTGGGAGGCTGAGGTGAGAGAATCACTTAGCCCAGGAGTTTGAGGCTGCAGCAAGCTGTGATCATGCTGATTTCCATAGGTTTTTGGGAAACAGATGATATTTGATTAAACAAGCAAGTTCTATAGTGGTGGTTTGTAAGAATTTGGTGCACCCATCGCAGTATACACTGAACCACATTTGTAGTGTTTTATCACTCACCCCCTTCCCACCCTTTCCTTCTGAGTCCCCAAAGTCCTTTGTATCATTCTTAAGACTTTGCATCCTCATAGCTTAGTTCCCACTTATGAATGAGAACATACAATGTTTGGTTTTCCATTCCTGAGTTATTTCACTCAGAGTAAGTCTCCAGGCATGGTGGCTCACACCTGTAATCCCAGCACTTTGGGAGGCTCAGGTGGGCTGATCACTTGAGGTCAGGGGTTTGAGACCAGCCTGGCCACATGGTGAAACCTCATCTCTACTAAAAACACAAAAACTAGCTGGGCATGGTAGTGCATTCCTGTAATCCCAGCTACTCGGCAGGCTAAGGTAGGAGAACTGCTTGAACCTGGGAGGCAGACGGAGGTTGCAGTGAGACAAGATAAAAAGAGTGAGTCTGTCTCAAAAAAAAAAAAAAAAAAAGAATATAGTCTCCACCAGGTTGCTGTGAATGCCAGTATTTCTTCTTTATGGCTGAATAGTATTCTGCCATGTATGTATACCACAGTTTCTTTATCTACTTGTTGATTGATGAGCATTTGGACTGATTTCACATTGTTGCAATTGTGAATTGTACTTTTATAGTCATGTGTATGCAAGTATCTTTCTCCTGTAATGACTTTTTTACCTCTGGGTAGATATCCAGTAGTGGGATTGCTGGATCAAATGATAGTTCTACTTTTTAGTTCTTTAAGGAATTTCCACACTGTTTTCCATAGAGTTCTTTTTTTTGGGCATGTGCCTTTTATTTTTTAAGGAAATAAAATTTACAGCTACAGTTGAAGCACATTTTTTTCTTATTCCATTTTCTTTCTTTCTCACCAGAAGTAAATTGTATTGAATTTGGTGTTATTAACATATATATTTGATTTTGGAGTGTTTTTGTTGGTCTTGCTAGGGGTTTAAATATTAGTTTTAAAAAATTCCTTTCTGTTTAATTAGTAATGTACTGTTTAAGTTCAGAAAATCAACTGAAAATTTTTCATTTTGATTATTCAATTTCTTACAGGATTTCTGCTTTTTGCTATCCACAAGAGCTGGAGGTCTAGGGATTAATTTAGCCTCTGCTGATACTGTTGTTATATTTGATTCCGATTGGAATCCACAGAATGATCTTCAGGCACAGGCTAGAGCCCATCGAATTGGGCAAAAGAAACAGGTATTTTTAATTTTAATTTATATAATGTTGCTGTTTTAGAATTCTTTTTTTGTGGGGTGGGGGAGTGATTTCAGTTTATCCTGTAGAGGATAAGATCACTGGAACAATCATATTGCTGTTTAACAGATAGGATACTCAGGAACTTGGTTTACCAAAATCACCTGGAGAGTCTGACAGAATTGAGGTAACTATGTATAAATAGGATCATATATTCTGTTTTGATCTTGTATTCTAGTCATAACTATAAAATGCAGCTTTTCATTTCAGAACAAAAACTTTAAAAAGTCTTTATTTGCTTATTTTAACTTGAAAGAGTTTGAGTAGCATATACAACCTTTTTATTAGTCTATATTTTGTCCACGTGCTTACAAGATTCACCACATATAAATGCAGTCACATTTTATAATTGTAACAAAATACCTTTAAATGGTGGTGCTGAACCTTTACCTAGAGAAATAGGGAAAATTTACTATACCACTTCTTTTCAATTTTGGAGAGTTTGTTTTATGGCAGGCTTCTTTTTAACTTGGTGAGTGGTTCATAGAATTTTGCATTAGATAGAGTGATGAAACATTAGAATTGAGGCAATAAGTATAAGGTTGTCAGAAGTTTACATGCCCCCCATCCCCAATTTTCCACAGCTAAATCCTAACTTAAAAATTACTGTCATTCCTTTAGAGCAACAAAAATAAGCAAATGGAATCTCCTTACCAAAATGTTAAGAAGAAAGGAAAGATACGCTTTCAAAATAGTCTCTTAAGTTGCGGAACTCTAGCTTTAAACATCTTTTAAAAATTTTCATTTTGCTTTTAACCAGTGAAAACTTCATGTGGAATGAGCTTCAATCTGTGTGCCAATGTTTAGGCACGTCAGATTAGCAGAACAAATTCTTAATACTGCAATTTGTTTGCTTGTGTGTATTTTTACAGGTGAATATTTATCGTCTAGTTACAAAGGGATCAGTTGAAGAAGATATTCTTGAAAGGGCCAAAAAGAAGATGGTTTTAGATCATCTTGTAATTCAAAGAATGGACACAACTGGAAAGACAGTACTACACACAGGTTCTGCCCCATCAAGGTGGTAACTTTATTATAAAAAATGTCATTTTAGAGCCAGTATATTCATTTTCACTATAAGTAGATCATTGAAAAAATGTATTCACTGTTGTACTTTTTATATTTTGAAAGACTTTGGACTAATTTCTAGTTAGAAAACTAGAAATACCTGATTTCATACTGTAGATTTGTAATTATAGGGTTAATCTCTTTAACTTCTATGCTTCAAGTTTCTTATTTAAAAATAAATATACTGGCTTAGACAACATGGTGAAACCCCACCTCTACAAAAAATAAAAAACTTAGCTGGGCATGGTGACACATGCCTGTACTCCCAGCTACTCAGGAGGCTGAGGTGGGAGGATCAGTTGAGCCCAGGAGGTGAAGGTTGCAGTGAGCTAAGATTGTGCCACTGCACTTCAGCCTGGGTGAGAGTGAGACACTGTCTCAGGGAAAAAAAAAAAAAAAAAAAAGATACTAATACTTGATTTACCTAACTTCCTCATGTAACTTTTAATAAAGCTGAATGAAAATGTCAGTAATTAATAAAAGTCATGTGTAAATGTTATATTTTTAACTGTTAATGTTAAGCATTTTTGTTTTTCCTGTTTTAGTTCTACTCCTTTCAATAAAGAAGAGTTATCAGCCATTTTAAAGTTTGGTGCTGAGGAACTTTTTAAGGAACCTGAAGGAGAAGAACAAGAGCCCCAGGTTAAAAAAAACAAAAAACAAAAAAAATCTGCCTCAGAATATGTGTTATCTATTTGATAGGATGGAAGGATTCAAGTATATTTAAAGATTGTTTTTCTAATTTTAGGAAATGGATATAGATGAAATCTTGAAGAGGGCTGAAACTCATGAAAATGAACCAGGTCCTTTAACCGTAGGAGATGAATTGCTTTCTCAGTTCAAGGTAGATTCAAACAAAATTTTCCTTATAATTACATAAATTGAGAGGAATTGAGTTATTGTCATTTAGTGGTTTGTTAATTTTTCTTTAAGCATAATCAGCAATATAAATTTTGTCTTAAAATTTGCTATGTTGTATAAAAACCACTCTCCCTTGTTCAGACAAACCAGTAGCAAACTAATTTGAAAGAGACCAAATCCATTTATGAAGTTACATTTAGTTGGTTGGAAAGAGCTGTTTCCTAATTAGCAACTAGAATGGTGCTTGGCAAATAGCATGTCCTTAAACATTTGGGTAAATAAATCAATCAGTGTGATCTCTTCTCTTACTTAGATTTCCATGACTGAAAGCTTTTAGCTGATTTTTTTTATTCACGCAGTTATTAACATTAACTTAACACAAATAAGAAAACTCAGTCAAAGCAAGCAATAAGCTACTATATATTGATACTTAATATCCCTGGTTTGTTGAGGGCCAGTGAGTTGAAGGGAGTCCTAAAGCAACATAAGTCAGCTGACCTCATGGAGTAAGATAAGTGCCATTTGTTTAGCTATTTTCTATGAACTGTTTTTAAGGATCAATTCATTTCTTATGTTCATTTGACAAATATTTATGGAACATCTTCAGTGTACCCCACACAGTGAATAAAAAACTTTTGTAATTTTAATCACTCTGGCTACTGTGTGGATAATTGACTGTAGTGAGGCAAGAACTGTAGCAGGGAGATAAGATAGAAGACTGTTCAATATTAAGAAGTGAAGGTTTCTTGAACTGGTACTCTGGGCATGATCTAATTAATTCTTTTTTCCTATAAAGTTTATACTCTTGGCTTTTAATTTGAGTAATAGGTAATGTGAAAACCTGTTAAGTAAATATAGGTTATTTTTATAGCATTTAGTTGGTATGTGTACAGTTGATTTTAAGGCTGTCATTTAAATAACAGGAATGAATGCAGGCTGTATTCAGCCTCATTCTTTATGTAGGATAAGTATAGTTTTCTTGTCTTCACCCAGATATATATTAATGTAAATTTTAATGTATGAGTATTGATAGTTAACCATTTTTTCTCTGTGTTGTTTTGAGATGGAATCTCACTCTTGTCACCGAGGCTGGAGTGCAGTGGCATGATTTTGACTCACTGCAACCCCTACCTCCTGACTTCAGGTGATTCTCTTTCCTCAGACTCCCGAGTAGCTGAGATGACAAGCGTGTGCCAGTATGCCTGGCTATTTTTTGTTTTCTTTTTTTGAGACAGCTTCTCACTCTAGCCCAGACTGGAGTGCAGTGGCCAGTCTTGGTTCACTGCAACCTCTGCCTCTCGGGTCCTGGTTCAAGCAGTTCTCCTGCCTCAGCCTCCCGACTAGCTGAGATTACCGGAACACACCACCATGCCCAGCTAAGTTTTGTATTTTTAGTAGAGATGAGGTTTAACTGTGTTGGCCAGGCTGGTCTTGAACTCCTGACCTCAAATGATTGACCCATCAGGGCCTCCCAAAGTGCTGGGATTACAGGCGTGAACCACCTTACCTGGCCATGATAGTTAACCAGACCTTGCATAGTACCTTAAATTATGTTATCTTATTTAATCCTCATAAAATAGTATGCTCTCAGAGCTCTGTGTCTCTACCAGGAGCTCTTTAGATAGTGTTTTCATGATCATAAAAATGCTGTTAGATTGTTCTAAGTACTTGATAGATGGACTGGTATGAGAATTTCTGCAGATTATTTAACTTGTGAATAGTATAAATTACTTTTTTTTTGGTTCTGTTAACTGCTTTTAGTTCTGTGATGCTACTAATTTTGATGAGCAGTAGGGCAAAAGAAAATCATTCCTGGAGGATTATTAGAAGTCATTTGGTTTGATCTGCTTTGCCCTAATGAAGAAATGAATCTAAGTTGTTTAGAAGTTAAATTTAGTTTAGTCCACAGTCATATTCATTATCCTAAGGATATTTAGGCATTCCAGTTCCTCCCCCTTAAAAAAAAAAAATAGGGATCAATTTTTCTGTAACAGTTACTCTTAAAATTCTGAAATTTATCAGGTTGCCAACTTCTCAAATATGGATGAGGATGACATTGAGTTGGAACCTGAAAGAAATTCAAAGAATTGGGAAGAGATTATTCCGGAAGATCAAAGAAGACGATTAGAAGAAGAAGAAAGACAAAAGGAACTTGAAGAAATTTATATGCTCCCAAGAATGAGAAATTGTGCAAAACAGGTGATTTTGTAATGTTGAAGACATTTCTGTAATGTAAGAGTATTCAACCTGGGCTGATTCTTTGAATTACAAGATGATCTAAAACCATCTTCTTTTTGGCCCTTTCAAAAATATCTTCTTCAACTGATCCCTTTATTATAACTAGACGATAAATATTCACCTGTAAATATCTCATTTGTCTAGTTAGAATAGGAATGTGGTTATTAAGCAGAATGGAAAACAACAACTAATCAAACTGTCCACCCAGAGATACAACTAATATTATTGCAGTGTACATCATTCCACTCTTTTTAATGCATTATCATTTACCTTTATGAGGTATTGGTTCATAGTTTTCTTTTCTTGTAATGTTCTTGATTTGATAATGTTTGCCTCATGAAATGAGAATTATTTCCTCTTATTAATCTTTTCAGAGAAACAGCTCCTGGTTTTATTGAATTTGTGTGTGTGTGTGTGTGTGTGTGTGTGTGTGTGTGTGTGTGTTTAATTTCATGAGTTTTCCCTATTCTTTTTTTCTGCTTTTGGTTTAATTTGCTCTTCACTTTGGGTGTGTGTGTGTGTGTGTGTGTGTGTGTGAATGACAGCATCTTGCTCTGTTGTCAAGGCTGGAGTGCAGAGACACAATTTCAGCTCACTGTAATCTCGACCTCCTGGCCTCAGCCTCCCAAGTAGCTGGGACTACAGGTGTACCCCACCACACCCAGCTGATTTTTGTATCCTTTTTGTAGAGATAGGGTTTTGCCATGTTGTGCAGGCTGCCTGGAACTTCTGGGCTCATATGATTCATTTGCCTTGGCCTCCCAAAATGTTGGGACTATAGGCATAAGGCACTGCACCTGGCCTCTTTTATTTGGTTTCTTAAGGTGCAAGCTTAGATATAGAAATGTAATCTTTGTTTTCTAATAAAGGCATTTAATGCTACAAATTTTTCTTTAAGCATTGCCTTTTCTGAATTTTCCAAATTTGTTGTTTTTATTTTCCTTAATTTCAGAATATTTTAAAATTTCCCTTATGACTTATCTTTGACCCATAGGTCTTTTTAGAAGTGTGTTTTAAAATGTTCAGATATTTAGGAGATTTTTCAACTATCTTTGTTAATAATTGGTTGTTTAATTTTGTCATCGTCAGAAAGCAAGCATTATGTAATTTTAATTTTTAAAAATTTATTGGTATTTATTCAGTGGCCTAAATAAATGTCAAATTTTTAAATAACTGTAATAGTGCTATACCAAGTTATATTGGGTCCTTTGCCAAATGGGAAAAATTTCTAATGTGGAATGCTCCCTTTCTCCAAGTCTGTACCAAGAGGAAAATTTTCTCCAGTCTTCTATAATGCTTCTTTCTCATGAGCACCTGGTGGAAGTTTGTGTTAAAGTGCCTGAGAGTGGGTGCAGGTGCTCCAAGTTTTAGCTGTTAGGTCCTGTGATCTCACAATAGCCTACACTCAGCCATTAGTAGATTTTAGCTGATCTCCTCTTACCTGCTTGTATGGTACTTGATTTCTGTCACCTTTGCTATTCACAGGTGAGCCACCATTCAAGTCCCATCTCTTTTTCTGTTTTTGTAATCTCTTGTATTTCCTTACATTTAGATGTGTAGGGTGCCCTGTGATTTCATCTCTCTGATGTTAATTTTAAGAAAAGTTATAATTTTGTAGATCAGATTTGTTGTTAGTGTAGGAGCAGTGCCCCTACCAACTTTCTACCTAACAGCCAGAAGTGGAGCCAAAAATAATGGTTTTGGCCTGAAATTAACCATATATGTTATTTTTTCTTTCTGTTTATTTCTTCAAACTCCCAAGTAGTTTTGTTTTACAGTGTATAAGAATGCAGCATTACATTATACCTTGTGAAAGGATCAAGGAAGTTTAGAAAAAATAAGGTTTAAATACCATCCTTTACTTATTTAACTTTCAGCATATTAGAGGTTCAGAATATGTGCCAAGACTTTGGAAGAACTCCTAAGACTTAGAGAATATATGGTTTGATGCATCCCATTAAAACTGATGGATGTTACAAATAGCCTTTTATGTGGGTTCAACTGGCATTTTTTTCTTTGAAATATCTCATTTGTCGAGTTAAAATAGCAATATATGGATATTGAGCAGAATGGAAGAAAAGAAAAACTAATCAAACTATCCACCCAGAGATAGAACTAATATTATTGCAGTGTACATCATTCCAATTTTTTTAATGCATTATAATTTGCCAAATTAAATTGGAGTTGTATTAATTTGGAACTTTTTCTTCTTTTCGACAGTATGTCATGAATGTTAATTATTCTGCAACCCCATTTTTAATGGTCTCTCAGCATTATATCATACAGATTATTTGTCTGATCTCTCTTTGATGAATATTTAGATTATTTACTTTTTGTTTTTGAGACAGGATCTCACTGTGTTGCCCAGGCTGAAATGCAGTGGTGCAGTCATGGCTCACACTGCAGCCTCAACTTCATAGGCTCAAATGATCCTCCCAACTCAGCCTCCCAAGTAGCTGGAACTACAGGTGCATGCCACCGAAATGCCTGGCTAATATTTTAAATTTTTTGTAAATACAAGATCTCACTGTGTTCCCTAAGCTGGTCTTGAACTCCTGTTATCTTCCTGCCTTGGCCTCCCAGTCATGCTGGGATTACAGGGATGAGCTGCTGCTCAGCCATATTTTTCTTTTATGATCAATAATGTTTTCTTTTATGATCAATAATGTTTCTTCGCAGTTCTGACCTCAGGAAAAATGCCTAGAAGTTATGTTGCTGGGTCAGTAGAATTACTTTTGAGGCTTTTGATAGAATGTTGTCTAATTACCCTTTACGTCAAAATACCCACCAGAGGTATATGAATGTTTATTTTTCCATACCATTGCCAGTATTGGCTATTGTTGCTTACTTAGTGTTGGTCAAGCTGATAGATTAAAAAAAAAAAGAATTGCATTTTATTGTTACTTTACATTAAAAAAAATTACCAATGAAGAAATCCCATTTTGCATGTTTTTATTTGATGAATTGCTCATTAATAACTTTTCTCATATTTTTACAGAAGGACTATGGTTATTTTCTTGTAGATTTGTAAGAGTGCTTTAAGTAGTAAGACTATTGATAACTGATTGTCATTAACATATTTTTCTTGCTTTTTAATTTTGTTTATGGAATGTTTTTGATACATTGAAAAACATTTTTAAGATTCTGACTATCTTTTATAACAGTTTTTGCTCTTAAGATAAAAGCTGTTTTTACACTAAGGTTGGGTAAATTTTTATTTTCCAATTTCAGATTAGTTTCAATGGAAGTGAAGGTAGGCGCAGTAGAAGTAGGAGATACTCTGGATCTGATAGTGATTCCATCTCAGAAAGGAAAAGGCCAAAGAAACGTGGAAGACCACGGACTATTCCTCGGGAGAATATTAAAGGATTTAGTGATGCAGAAATTAGGCGGTAAGATGATAAAAGACAATCGCTTCAACTTGGTTTTAGTGGAGCATGAAACTAAAATATAAAAATTCCGTAATTTTCAAAAATTGTGATGAAGTTTTAGAAGAGGCAAATGTATGTTATTTGCGTAGGAATTGGGTGGGTCTGCTATTGGGTATTTGTTATAACTGAACAAAACAAGTTTGGTATCTAATCTTTGCATGCTATTTATTGCTAAACTACTTAGACTAAAATTTTTTTATTAATGTAACTCAGAATAGTGGTCCTTTTGCGTAATAAAAAGTATTTTTGATAAATTAGATTTTTTAAAAATTCTCACTGCATTTATGACTCCCAAAGTTACTAATTTTTTGTAGGAATAATTTAGTTCTGTATTTTTCTAGTTTGTTAACACCAAAGTGACTTCCTTTTCGGAAGTAACCCTGTTAAAAGCATTTCTGATATGTTCAAGTAGGAATTGAGGTGAGGTAAGACTGGCCATGCGGGATAAATTGTGGTGTCCGTTCAGAACATGTATACATTTCTTTAAGGGGAATGCAATAACCACTTGCTTTTGTTTATGTAGTAGTTTTGGATATGAAATTTATTAAAATCTTGTTCAGTTTTGTATTTTGAAAGTTTGTTGTTTCTTTCAAGCCATTGTAACTTTTCTCTTTTAAATCTTAGACCTGACAAAATTCCTCATTCTTTCTACCAGAAAACTTAATACATTGTTAGCCTTTTTTAAAGGTACTTTCATGACCACCTGATTTGCTGGACTTTCCGTCTTTAGTTAGGAAGCATTTTGACTTCACTTTACCTGGATATTTTTCCTCATTTATTAACCACTTACCTAGCTTTCTTAAGTAAAATTTTAATTTTCCATTGTTGGTGTAATACCACACAACCTAATTAAAGCCATTCAGTAAATTTTTATCAGCACTTGGAGGGTGAGGAAGTGTACTATAATTGATAATCATTGTGGAGACACTTCCTATGGTAGCTTTGAACCTTTTTTGGTCTACGAAAATAATAAAATAATTTCTAAAACAAAATTTAGCTTCTGTTGTTTTATTTATACTGATATCTAAATATCATGGGTGTTAAAATATACCTTGTCTTACTTGGTGTATTTTAATGTTTTAACATTTTTGTTTTTAGCATAGTTCATTCTTAGTAACAGTGCCTTGAATTAATTTTTATACTAACAAGTATTTTCTTATGTCTATAAACATTAGAAATATATATATAATTTTAGTGAAATCTGAAGCTCACATTTAAACCAAACAATTATTTTCTCTTAGGTTTATCAAGAGCTATAAGAAATTTGGTGGTCCTCTGGAAAGGTGAATACATTTATCATTCTCATAGAATTATGGAACGTGTTACATGCTGTCAGCTTTGTTTGTTTGTATTAACATTTCAGTTTAGCTACTTTGTTAAATTTGCTGTTAATTGACATTTACAAAATTAATGGATAAGGCAAATATATTGATTTTTTTAAATGTACTATCCTTAATTTCTGTTCTAAAATTTTTTTCCTGTAAATGAAGTTATCTATAAAATACATGCCTAAATTGCACTTTTATGACTGTAAGGCACTTTCTACAATCTTTATCTCATTTTTTATCAGTAACTTAAAAGTAGCATGAGCAGATTTATCCATAGAGGGGCTGAATTACTAACCCAGCCTTTTTTTTGTTTTGTTTTGTTTTTTATTTATGAGACAGAGTCTCACTCTGTCGCCCAGGCTGGAATGCAGTGTTACGATCTCAGCTCACTGCAGCCTCCGCCTCCTGGGTTCATGCAATCCTCCTGCATCAACCTCCCAAGTAGCTGGGGCTACGGGTGCATACCACCACACCCTGCTAATTTTTTTTTTTTTTTAAATAGAGACAGGGTTTCACCATGTTGGCCAGGTTGGTCTAAAACTCCTGACTTCAGGTTATCCACCTGCCTCAGCCTCCCAAAGGCTAACCCAGCCTTTTAGCCAGTTCTGCTATCCCTAACTGGAGATATTTTCTTAATTTTCTCTAATTCATTCTCTTATACAAACTGTATTATGATTCAAATTCTTAAGACAGTCTTTTGAAGTTTTCAGATAATCTAAATAATTATTATGATTTGGATATTCTTTGCCTTTTGTTGTGGCCAACCCACTGTCTGAAATAGACCAGCAAAGACACAAATTAGTTTATTTTTTACTCTTAAAAAAACCCTCTGAAAGTAGACATATTTTCTGTTTTGAGACAGCATACTTAAAATGCCATTAAATACTTGCATAATTATTCTGGATGAAAAAATGTCTTGATAAACAATAATTCATATTACCTATTTGGTGCAGAGTAATAAAAGTTACAAAACTTTACTCAGCTCTTTTGTTTACAGTTAATTGTAAAGCTTTACTACATTTTGAACCTCTTAAAATTTGATCAATTATTAAAAGCTTTTACAGAATTGGTATGTATTCTTCCATTTGGTCTATAATAAAATAGTTAAACTTACTGAATATATAAATGAATTGTTTCTTTGCCACATTGTCCTGGGTTTTATGTGTTTTCTGCCATTTATGTGAACAAGAATATATAGAGCATGCAGTAGAGTGACATTCAGATCGTGAAATAGAGCGAAACTTAGTTTATCTTAAATGGCACCATTTCATTTAACATATTTACCTGAAAATTGTATTGTTTTGTTACAGATTAGATGCAATTGCTCGAGATGCTGAATTAGTTGATAAGTCGGAAACAGACCTTAGACGACTAGGAGAATTGGTACATAATGGTTGCATTAAAGCTTTAAAGGATAGTTCTTCAGGAACAGAACGAACAGGTAACATTAAAATGAGAGTGATTTAAAAGAGAGGCAAATGAAAGTTTCAAAGTATGCTTTATTGAGCTAGATTTGGTATCTTAAATTATTTATTCTTCAGTCTTAAAAGATTCTTTATAAAGCAAAGCCATTCTGGGTGATAGGAAACAGAGAACAGAATTGCAATTTTGAAGGCAGTAGAATCTGTTTTTAGAGCCCCTGACATTTTCTGTCTGGGAGATAAGTCAGAAATTAACTGTTTTATATCACTTATATATGCACACACGCCCCCCCCCACACACACACAAAATACAATATGTATTGTTTGTATCTATAGTTTTTTTTTTATTGTTTGTTTGTTTTTAGTATAGATAACTGGGAAAATATAATGTCAATATATATATATGATACTGGTTTGGGACCATAATTATGTTATGCTTATTTTGCAGTTCATTTACCTGAATAAAATTATTTAGATAATATTTAATAAGCCGGGCAGGCATAGTGATCACACCTGTAATCCCAGCACTTAGGGAGTCTGAGATGGGAGTTTAGCTTGAACCCAGGAGTTTGAGACCAGCCTGGGCAACATAGTGAGACCCCATCTCTAAGAAAAATCAAAAAATAAAAATTAACTGGGTGTGATTATACGTGCTTGTAGTCTCAGTTACTTGTGAATAGAGGTGGGAGGATTGCTTGAGCCCAGGGGGTCAAGGCTGCAGTGAGCAATGATTACACCACTGCACTTCCAGCCTGGGTGACAGAGCAAGACCCTGAGTCATCGTGCTAGAATTCTTTATTTATAGGCTGATGGTATTAATAGATTGATCCATTTTATGTAATTGATAAAACACTTAGATGAAATACATTTTGTGAATCTACATCTGCTTTATAATCACTAGTACATATGTAGTGAAATTTAAGGTTTTCCAGTAATCTCCTTAATAATATAAGGAATACTTATTGTTAAATAGCATAAGTAATAACATCGGTTGCTTGGTGTTTATAGAATTATGTTTCATACTTTTAAAAATACTCTTTTTTAAAAAAAAAAAATCAAGGTGGTAGACTCGGAAAAGTGAAGGGTCCAACATTCCGAATATCAGGAGTACAGGTGAATGCCAAGCTAGTCATCTCCCATGAAGAAGAATTAATACCTTTACACAAATCCATTCCTTCTGATCCAGAAGAAAGAAAGCAGTGAGTTATTTATTTTCTCCATTGTAAGATTTTTGTTATTCAATAATTGCAAAATGAATGTGTTGAATTTTTATGGTGTTACTGGCTAGTTTTGAATAAAATTTGAAGAAATAAAACATATTTTGAAGTTCTGATGATTCATGTTTTTCAAAATTAATATTTCAGTAAGGTGGTTACAAACTTACCAGTAGTTATTAACTTTAATGCCAGGTATACTATCCCATGCCACACAAAGCCAGCTCATTTTGATATAGACTGGGGCAAAGAAGATGATTCCAATTTGTTAATTGGTATCTATGAATATGGATATGGAAGCTGGGAAATGATTAAAATGGACCCTGACCTCAGTCTAACACACAAGGTACTTATCTATTTCTTGATTCTGTTGACCATTCATGTTGAATTTAATTTATCCTAATTCATGCTTTTATAAATTATGCTGGAAATAATGGGAATCCAGAAACCAAGGCCTTAGTTAGTTGTGTGACCTTGGTGTGTTTAGAAGATGCTTTGCATGAAAGGATCAAATTTAAATGATTTTTGAGATTTTGCGTTACTGTGAAATTATATATTAAGGCATTAGGTGTATTATTTTTTAGATTATTAATTAAAAGTTTTATTCCATCATTAACTTTAAAAAAATTACTGATACATAATAGATGTACATATTTTTGGATGCATTTGATAATTTGATAAGTCATACAATACGTAAAGATTAAATCAGGATAACTGGGACATCTATCACCTTAAATATGTATCTTTACACTAGGAACATTCAAATAATCCTTTCGTAGCTGTTTTGAAATGTTTAGATTATTGTTAACTATAGTTATCCTAGTCATCTATCAAACACTAGGTCTTAATTCTTCCATCTAACTATATATTTGTACCCATTCATCATTAATTTTATTATTCCAGCAAAGAAAAAAAAAATTCTTAAAATCTTTTATAATTTTTTAAAAATCATCAGCATTTTAGTATTTTGGGTAATTTGGTTGCACTATGCTAGCTGAAATCAATTCTTTTTGCCTAAAATGAGAAACACTGGGAGAACTTTCTTATTATTTATGCTTATGTGTTGAGAACCTTTAGATATTGGTGCCTTGTCATTTGTTACTGTGAAGAAAAAATTATGATTTAGATCTTCTTCTAGAAAGATGACAACTTGTATTCTAGCAATTTTTGTGTACATTATATTTAAATACATTTTTACTGAGAAGGGGAAGGTGTTTAAGGATTAGGTAACATTTAATAACAGTGGATGTTAAGTATGCTTTTGTGTATTCAAAGGAAATTTACAACTTCATACTTTATATTTTCATTTTGAAATGTAATAATCTGAGGGCTTTTTTTTAAAGTGTATTTAGAATTCTCAGAAAAATTAAATCTTTGGCTCTGGCATAGGTATAAAAATATATTTTGCATCGAGTTCATTCCTACAAGTATTAATAATTGAAACTTGTTGGTGAACAAGTATTTTTATATGGTTAAGCATTTTTTAGCCAATAAATTTCTCATGTTATTTATTAAAACAATCTGAAAAAAATGAATTGCTTTTTCAGATTCTTCCAGATGATCCCGATAAAAAACCACAAGCAAAACAGTTGCAGACCCGTGCAGACTACCTCATCAAATTACTTAGTAAAGATCTTGCAAAGAAAGAAGCTCTGAGACTTTCTGGTGTGGTAAGTTAAAACTCACATACCTACGAGCAGTTTACTTTTTTAGTAAGATAAATTTAGTTTGCTTCACCATGCTAAACATTTGTAGTCAATATGAGCTTATATAAATGGATTCTTCTGGCCAGGCACGGTGGCTTACACCTGTAATCTCAGCACTTTGGGAGGCTGAGGTGGGCGGATCACGAGGTCAAGAGATCAAAACCATCCTGGCCAACATAGTGAAACCTCGTCTCTACTAAAAAATACAAAAATTAGCTGGACCTGGTGGCACGTGCCTGTAGTCCCAGCTACTCGGGAGGCTGAGGCAGGAGAATTGTTTTAACCCGGAAGGCGGAGGTTGCAGTGAGCCAAGATCGGCCACTGCACTCCAGCCTGGTGCCTGGCAACAGAGCAAGACTCCGTTCCAAAAAAAAAAAAAAAATGGATTTTTCTGTCATTAAGTAGTTTTATTTGATGTTACCATATTCAGGTTTTACCTTAAATTGTCTCAGCATACATGTTAGAACTGATAAATCACATATTTTAGAAGTAGGATTCTTTTTTTTTTTTTTTCTAGTTTTGGAGAAGGATAGAGAACTCATTTAATGAATGTGGTGTACTTTTTGAGAAGTCAAGCATAGATAGCTGTTTTACTTGGAGTTGTTAAGAGTGCTTAAGGGACAGTGTCATAGATTGCTAAGCTTACTGAAAAAGAAGGAAAAAGACCCAAAAAACGAGGTGATTGGAAACTTAGAGCAGCCTTTAGAAATTTACCTATGACCATAAGGTCGATAACTACATGTGTAGGGTTAAAAATTTTTCCTAATGCTGTTTCTTGTACTATTGAAGTAAGCTGAAGGTAATAATAATCAAAGTGTCAAACATTTGTTTCTACTTCTCTCTGATCTTTTTTTAAAATGAATAATAATTGGTTAGTATTTATTATTTACATTAATATTATGTTTGACTCATTAAGTTATATTACCTTTATTGAGTTTCTGACATTAGTGCAGCTTATTACCAATAGACTAAGGATCAGGTAAGAATATGTGTTTTAGCCATTACATTTAATGTTTATGAAGTTTTTAAAAATGAAATATATAGAGTTGGTTAAAATTAATGATTTTTAGGGAAGTTCAAAGAGGAGAAAAGCAAGAGCTAAGAAGAATAAAGCAATGAAGTCTATAAAAGTGAAAGAGGAAATAAAGAGTGATTCTTCTCCTCTGCCTTCTGAGAAGTCTGATGAAGATGATGATAAAGTAAGAATGTGTTTTAGAACAGCTACCTTTTCTATGGAAAGGGAATATGCCATGTTTTTGTGTATTTAACATTTAAAATTTGAACTAATCCCTTAAAATTTATATTTTCGGTACTGAAGTGTGTGTGTGTTTGTGCTTATGGTTTATAACATAGTCTCATTTATAGAACCGAATTCTACCTATCCAGTAGATACTATATAGCACTAGAGACACAGAGCAAAGGTCCTTCCTTTTCAAACATTTGCCAGCTTTATGAACTTCTGTCTCCTTTAATTGTATTATGAACTTGAATGGGACTGGCTTACCTTAGTTTATAAGAAGGTAAACATTGCATGTATCATTATTAGGGGGATTCTTGGCTGTCTTTCAGAATCCATATACATGCAATCTGTAGTCATGTGAAGAAAAGTTAGTCGTCGTTAAAATTTGGTTAGTAATACATTGGCCATACTTGCACTTTCCAGGATGAGATCAGTTCTGTGAAACATCCAAATAAAAAAATTAAAACAGAAAGAGACAGTGAAGAAAAACCTGAGCCAGATGTTTGTATAAAGAAGGAACCAGAAGAAAAGAGGGAAGCAAAAGAAAAGGAGAATAAAAAGGAACTTAAAAGGGAGATAAAAGAAAAAGAGGATAAGAAAGATATAAAGGAAAAAGATTTTAAAGAAAAAAGAGAAAACAAAGTAAAAGAAGCTATACAGAAAGAAAAAGACATAAAAGAAGAAAAGGTATGCAAATCATAATAAAAAATTTAGAAAGTAAAACAATCAACATATTTACATTTTAGGAGACCAAATTGCATATCTCAGCCCATATTAGTCTCAATAACTGAATTCTTCAGAAGTATGTGTGGGTATGTAGTAGAGAAGAATAATAGGTTTGAACACTCTTAATGGCTTACCTTCAGAGGAACATTACAGAGTAGCTTTGATCTTTTGTTTCCCCAAATAAAATTGGGGAAAAACAAATTAAAATAGATGAAGATATTCAAAGAGAATGAGTACTTGTGGAATAAAATGAGACAGTAATTATTTTCTGAAAGTGTTTCTCATTTTGCCTTTGTTGTTATTGGGGTTTTGTTTTTGTTTTCTTTTCACTTTACTTTAGTTGAGTGAATCCAAGTCTGATAGTAAGGAAAGATCCAAGAAATCATTAGCATCAGATGCTCCAGTTCATATCACTGCAAGTGGTGAACCAGTTCCCATATCAGAAGAATCCGAAGAGCTGGATCAGAAGACATTCAGCATTGTAAGAAGTAGACTTTCTGATTATTAGTATTAATTCATATAACATTTAAGTTAAAGTTTGTCATTTAAAGGTTTTAATTTAGAACCACATTTTTATCTGTCGTAGTTTAGATTGATAAAAGCAGCATATTTAGAATTTGAAAGTTGTCTTAATTCTATTCCATTCCATTCCATTCCTATTCCCATTCCCGTTTTTGAAACAGTATCTTTCTCTGTCACCCAGGCTGGAGTGCAGTAGTGCAATCATGGCTCACTGCAGCCTTAACCTCCTGGGTTCAGGTGCTCTTCCTGCCTCAGCCTCTTGAGTAGCTGAGATTAGAGGCATATGCCACACTCCCAGCTAATTTTTAGGTTTTTGTAAAGATGGGATCTTGTTATGTTACCCAGGCTGGTCTCGAGCTGCTTGACTCTAAAGGGAAGTAAAAGGAAGCCAGGGTGGGCCCAGGTGCTGAGATAGTCATGAGCTATCACACCCAGCTGATGTCTTAAATTTAGAAGCAACTCCGAAAAGCTCTTTAATAAAGACTTTAAGGAGAGGGATTTAATGAGTACTGTGAGTGAACTTCTTTTTCTCCAACTATAAGATTTCAAATTTTTCAATTCCCAAACGTCATTAAAAAAAAAATGTTATATATGTATGTATATGTACACACACACATACATGTATGTGTAATAGTGCTTCTTATCTATAGTGAAGGACTGGTTTTTTTCCCAGCCCTTTACAAACCATTATTTTTTTAAAAAAATACAAGAATGAAATGTTTCACTAGAAAAGTGAAATAAGAAAAAATTATGTACAAAATATGAGCCCAATGTTTCGTTAGTACATGCAGTAGCTATAGAGTTGCATTGTCAAATTACTATACAAGTTTCTAAATATGCTTAGTTTCTGTACCTATGTTGTTTATATATTTGTTTATAATTTACTCAATGTATATATTCATAATTTACTGAATATAATTATATAGTTATGTAGTTACATAATATAACTATATAGTTAGTAGTACTGAGTGGAGACAGAATGCTGCTATTTGGAAACTTAAGTTTGAAGATTAAATGAATTGGTACATGTAAAGTTTGCAGATAATGCTGTCTCCAAAAAAAGCTCAGAAAGCTCAGAAATTGATAGTGGTTGTTGTATATGTTGTTCCTAAATTCAGGCATCTGAAGCAGATTAATTGAGACTAAAAAGTTCAATTGCAGAGCAAAACCAGGAAGGAATAATAACTTGAGAAAAAAGACTGAGTGATATGAGACAAATAGGGAGTTTTCAGAGCTTGAACTAGGACTAGGAAATACTTTCTTACAGAGCCCAACTGAAGGAAACATTTATAGTCTGATATATAAATGTATCGTGTTTATATATAGTTACAATATACACAAATCTGTATATAAGTATATATTCCTGTGTTTTCTCTTTAGAGATTTCTAGAATCTGAATCTTTCGTACCAATTTGAGCAGTTAACATACTTCAATCACGTGTTAGACTTGGGTGTCAGTTTTATCGCTAGTATTAATGAAATCCTATACTTGAGAGATGAGAAATTTTACCTTCTAAAATTATATTTATCCATTATGTCCTTCTAGATCCCCAGCTTACCCTCTTGTCCTGCTTTTCTTCTTCTTTTGCACTGTGATTAAACAATGTTGATTTAATGGACCCACTGATGCATTTCCTACTGATTTCACAACAAGCCCTAATAAAGTTCAAATATTGTTCATCCTCTTTAAATATATTGGTTCCTACCACAGTCTTCTTGTTCTCCCTACTTTGAACTGTTAACATTCTTCCAATCACTGAGAATACTGGAGATACCAAAAGCTGCTGCGGCTCCTATCTTCCATTGTATTTATTTGAGT
This sequence comes from Plecturocebus donacophilus, assembly GCA_004027715.1. NCBI lineage: Eukaryota > Metazoa > Chordata > Mammalia > Primates > Pitheciidae > Plecturocebus > Plecturocebus donacophilus. Next base: position 44,770 of record PVKP010007111.1, read on the forward strand.
TACGTGTTTTATCTCTGGACTTTTGTTTTTATCTCTTCTGCAGGTTCACAGGCTGGGATTTCTTCTTTTTCAAAGTTAACTTTTTTTTTTTAAACTTACTCTGGGTGAGAGTGGGATGAAGTGGTATTCTTTTGCTTTTTTGAAGTGAAAACATTAAACTCTTCACTTGAACTACTTCCCCTTCTCTATGTGTTCCACTAATGAATGAGGTGAAATTGTGCCTATTGCCACTACCCTACCCGCCTCCGACATTTCTTTTTTAGTCTTCTGACTTTTTCATGTAACTACTGGAATGGAAAAATTCCTACTGTAGGCAATGCATGAATTTCCTCCCCGTTAATCTTAAATGATATTTTGTATATTATAGAAATGAGGAATGGAATAATTTTTAAACATGGACTCTGGAGCCAGACTTTCTGGCTTGTATAAGATTTTTACCTCTAAGTAAGGAATTCCATTGTGTTTGAGAATAGCTCTGAATATTTTGAAATTCAGTTGCCTTTCTGAGTCTTCACTCTATGAAAATATTTGCCTCATTTGGCACCTTGATTTTTGTTATCTTTTACTGGTTGTCTTCCTAAATGACAGTATAACTTAGCAGTCAAGAAAAAGCACAGAGTCTAAGGTCAGTTAGAGCTGGGTTTAACAGATATCATGTTATTCTAAGTTTCAGATTCTTCTATAAAATAGATTAAATACTATTGCAAAGGACTATTGTCAGGGTCAGGTGAGGTACATGTAAAGCAAAGCCCACCCAGCCCTCTGGCATCTAATAAGTGCTTTGCAAGTATGAGTCCAGTTACTGTCTTCAGGTGTAAGCCTTAGCATAGTTTTTAGTCATCAATTCCATCAGTTTCCCCTGCTCACATCCAGTCAATGTAACAAAATCCTGTTGGCTCTACCACACTGATCTTAGCGTAGCCATCTCTTTTTCTGAGTTATTGCAGTAGCTTCATATGCTATTCTCACTGCTTCCTGCCTGCCCATACCTCAGTGTGGACTCCACATAGCAACCAGAGTAAGCATGACTTACAGGGATAATAAAGGCACACCATTATATTTCTGTGTTTAAAATACTCCAATGGCTTTCCATCTCATTTAGTAGAAAAGATTCTTAACAGTCTGAAACCAGCCTGGTAGCATCTAGTCAACTCCCATTATCACCAGCCACTTCTCTCACTCACTTGGTTCCAGCGACGCAGGCATCTATACTTTTTTAAAAACATGTCAAACAAGTTTTAGGACATTTTTGTTTGTTTTTTATTCTACTTAGAATGGCTTACTCCTTCATTTTCTTTAGGTGTCCTCTCAAACGTTGCCCTTCTCTGAAATCTTGCAAAACATAGGAAGCTCCCTGCTCTTTCTTGCTTTATTTTTATCACAGTTGTCTAACACATTATTTCTTGTTTATTTACTGGCTGTCTTACACTAGAGTCCAGATTCCATAAAGGCAGGATCTGTTCTACTTGCAGCTTGATTTCCTGGATCTGGAACAATGCCTAGAACATAGTAACGCACTAAACTTTTATATGTTAGATAAATTATTTTCTAGCATAATATAAACTTCCAAAGTTGAACAAAAAATGGGAAACATAATGAACAGCAATGAATAACACTAAAAATTAGAAAGGAAATTTAAGATTTCCCTTTCTTAAAGCATCAGATCTGACTGAATTCTAATTTTATTTATAGCAAGAGAGTTTCATCAGAGCAGTGGTGTAAGGACTTATTATTTTCTCTTTTTTGAGATAGGTTCTTACTCCTGCCCAGGCTAGAATGCCAGTGGCATGATCACAGCTCATTGCAGTCTCAGCCTCCTGGGTTCAAGCTGTCCTCCCACCTTTACCTCCTGAGTAGCTGGGACTACAGGTGTGCACCACCATCCCTGGCTAATTTTTTTTTTAAATAGAATCAAGGTCTCACTGTTGCCCAGGCCAATCTCAAACTCCCGGACTCAAGTGATCCTCCCGCCTCAGCTTCCCAAAGTACTGGGGTTACAGGCATGAGCCACCTTGCCTGGCCTAATTTCTTAATAAATGATGTTGGATAATCTAAATGTATTGTCTGATGTTGACCCATCATCCTTATATTCTGAGAACTAATAACTTGCTTTTTGTGAATATAATGTTAAATTTTAACTTGTTTTTGCATTTACAACTTTTATCTGAAGGTTGCTTTGTTAGTAATATTTTCTGACTTTGGTTTAAGGTTGTAGTTCTTACTGCTGCAATAAAATATAACAATTCTTAATATGCCATCCTTTTATTAGCATATCAGGAATGTGTAGCCCAAGGAAAAGGTTACTCTTTGACCCTCTACTCCCCAACCACCCAAAATATGAAAAGCAAGTCATTATTACCATCTTCTGTTGTCCCAAATGTTTGAAAGAATAGACAATTTATACATCTAGCTATATTGATTTTAATAGTTTTGCTAAAATTATTTTACTCTGTATTATAGTGGATAGTAGGGTATTAAGTTATGCTCTGAAAGATTTTACTATTTTTTAATATTATGTATTTAAGACTTCTTATAATAGTGTGCTACAGTTTAAAAAGTAACTATATAGAAGCTAAGTAAATCCAAAGCTTTTACTTATGCAAAGACTAATTTTAAATGATAACGGAAAGGTTTGCTTTCTTGAAGAAAATCTAAAGGGGAAAGAACCCTGATGTATAAGATTTGTGAAGTGAGGTTTAATTGCTTATTTTGCTATCAAACAATGTTACAATATTATACTCATGTAAATATCGTTAAAGGAGGTAGATCTTGTTGAATTTATATTTTAATACATGTGTTTATGTTCTTGTTTCTCATTTTAAAGTGTAAAGAAAGAATGAGGCCTGTTAAAGCAGCTTTGAAACAACTTGATAGGCCTGAGAAAGGCCTTTCAGAAAGAGAACAACTAGAACATACTAGACAGTGTTTAATAAAAATTGGAGACCATATCACAGAATGTCTAAAAGAGTATACAAATCCTGAACAAATTAAGCAATGGAGAAAGTAAGTGATACACTTTTCAGGAAGTGTTAATTGTATATTATATAACTCTCATTTGTGTTTTGTTTTCTTTCCTGATTCTGAAATTTAGGTAACAAGATAATGTTTACAGAAGTAACCTGAGGATGATTGTTTTAATTTTTTCCCTTTAATGTTTTTTTATTTATGAATGATTAAATATGTATCATGGTAGGTAACTTGGCATATCTGAAAGCTGTTTCATTAAAATTCAGATGGCATTTTTTAAAAAAAGTCTTTGCAATTTACGAAATTAATCTCAATAATGTGTTTTGAAATTGGTGTTCCCACGAAGTTTATTGTTTCATGAAGTTAGCAGTTTACTTCCTGGATACATGGATAAAGATGTAAATATTAACATCCTAAAGCAATGTAAAATGCAAAAAAATAGGAAAATAAAAGTAAGGTAGTGCCTTATTCTTAAAGCTAAGTTTAGCTAATCTAAGGATTATATTAAAATTATTCTCTACTTTTTTTAGTGTAAACATGCTTGGCTTCTATCTTTTAGGTTTAACAGGAGCTATAAAATTTGAAAGCCTGGTAATTTTCATTTCAGTAATGCCTTTTGCCAAGAATGAGTTACCATTTTTGGAGGGCCACTGAATGAAAATATTTAGTTGTAACATACCAATTTTTGAATCCTTAAAATTAGGGCTTAGATTTTTGAGGTTTGAAGAGTTAGAATGGCTACCTTACCTGCTTTCTAGATAAGAAATAAGAAACATCTTACTGAAATTGCACAGTGAATTTGGTTGAAAGTAAATTTAAAAATGAGCAAAGAATAAAAGAATTTGAAATAAAATTTTAAACAAAATAAGAAATTACACAGTGACTAGTACAAATAGCATTTCAAATTTGGTTTGTCATTAGGAAAGGGTGGGGAAGCCTTTGGAAGAAGAGGGACTAATACCCAGGAGACTTAACTTTTTCATTGTGTTCTGTCACTTTACATCCAAAAGCTATGTTCTCACCTTACTTTTCTTTACTTAGTTGGGCAGATTACCTTTTTGGTTTTCCTTGTTTTGTTCTCAGTTACCTTGATTTAATATTTCTTGTTCTTCAGTCCTGCTGCCACTATCCCAGGTTAAACCAAATTCCCTCGGGGATGATGGGGAAGGAAAGAACTCAACTTGGAAATATCCTATAAATTAGCTTTTGCTGTCTTGTAAAAATTTTGGTTGATTGATGGATGGATGGATGGATGGAGTCTTGCTCTGTTGCCCAGGCTGGAGTGCAGTGGAAGGATCTCGGGTGCAGGCTCTGCCTCCTGGGTTCAAGTGATTCTCCTGCCTCAGTCTCCTTGGTAGCTGGGACTACAGGCCCACACTCGGCCAGTTTTTTATTTTTAGTAGAGATAGGGTTTCACCATGTTAGCCAGACTGATCTTACACTTCTGACCTCAAGTGATCCCCCCACCTCAGCCTCCCAGTGTGCTGGGATTACAGGTGTAAGCCACCATTTTTAGTAGAGATAGTTTCACCATGTTGGCCAGGCTGGTCTTGCACTCTTGACCTCAAGTGATCTCCCCACCTCAGCCTCCCAGTGTGCTGGGATTACAGGTGTAAGGCACCATCTTTAATAGAGATAGTTTCACCATGTTGGCCAGGCTGGTCTTGCACTCCTGACCTCAAGTGATCCCCCCACCTCAGCCTCCCAATGTGCTGGGATTACAAGTGTAAGCCGCCATTTTTAGTAAAGATAGAGTTTCACCATGTTGGCCAGGCTGGTCTTGGACTTCTGACCTCAAGTGATCTGCCCACCTCAGCCTCCCAGTGTGCTGAGATTACAGGTGTAAGCCACCATGCCTGGCCTATTTTTATTTATTGAGATGGAGTATTGCTCTGTCGCCCAAGCTAGAGTACAGTGACACAATCTTGGCTCACTGCAGCCTCTGCCTCCCGGGCTCAAGCTGTCTTTCCACCTCAGCCTCCAGAGTAGCTAGGACTACAGGCATGCACTACCATACCCAGCTAAATTTTTGTATTTTTTTGGAGATAGAGTATCGCCACATTGGCCAGATTTATCTCGAGCTCCTGAGCTCAAATGATCTGCCTGCCTTTGCCTCCCAAAGTGCTAGCGGAAATTTGTTTTTTACTGCCGAAACAAGAAAACAGAGTACCTTATATCAAGACCTATCATTGATTGGCTGACCCTCTCCCCTCAAGAACAGTTATTGTACAGAATGAAAGAAGATGGAGATCTAAGCCGCAGTTACACAACAGTTGGCATTAAGCAAGTGTTACAGTAGTTATCATAGTGACCTTTATTTTTTTGCTTACAGTGTTTCTTTCAATATATTTTTTGACCAAATTTCTTAAAAACAACTGAAATGCAACAGTTTTTATTTAAAGATCACTATAATAAAATGTTTCTTTCAATATATTTTTTGACCGAATTTCTTAAAAACAACCGAAATGCAACAGTAGCTTTTATTTAAAGATCACTATAATAAAGTGATGACTAAAATAGAATGTACATTTCTATTATAGTTGTCTATCAAATATGCCTCATTCTAGCTGATCCTTTTAATAGTATTATTTGTAGGAAATATGAAGTTATTTATTATTCCAGTTTACAGAAGAAAAAAAATATATTCAGATGAAAAGCATTTTAGGGCTGGGGCTGCTGAATGACAAAGGAAATACCTAGGACCTGAACTCTTTAAAAAAGACACTAATTCTTAGGTTTGTGTAAGTGCTGATGTTTGTCTCAATTCTTATGCTTTGTTCAAGACCAGACAATTGTTCAGATGATATGATTAAAACCGGAATCTAATTCCTGACTAGACTTTTTAGGGGAAAATATATTTTTACAAGGAATTTACTTGTGAACAAAAAGATACTTCATTAACTTCCTACCTTTTATGAATTAACTGTAGAATGTGGATATGTTTGCAATAGTCTGTGAATTTATATAAAGGCTAGATGAATTTTCCCCCTTCTGTGGATTTCAGTTCAGTAAGGTATCATATAGTATATTCTCTCAGTAAGTTTGCTTTTAAATTTTATTTCAAGGTAAATATTATACCTCAACTGTATATTTGAATCTTCTGGGAACTACTATCCTTAGAACTTAACATTTCTTTTCTTTTTGGAGATATATTTTACAATTACAGATGTTATATATTTAAGGTATATAGTTTGATGATTTGGTATACACATGCATTGTGAAATAATCATCACAATCTATGATTAATTATTGATGCCTCCCTTGGGATGGGAAGAGATACTAGGCTGTACCTCATTTATGATGAGGTTATGTGTTACTCTTGGGATCATTGAATTGCCATTATAAAATGACAGTTACTTTTTAATGCTTTATTTAAGACAATTCTTTACAAGTATAATCCATATTATCTGATGGCATTTCCACTCTAACTATAACATACCTGTCCCTTATATGTGTTATCAGGATCACAATATGAATCTGAGTCACTTAATTTATATCTTTGGTGCATTTCACATTAGGATTGATTACTGCTTTTCACTCCAGCGACTAAAATGAAGTGATTTGGAAGAGAGGTAAAATTTAATGTTTAGTTTCAATGGAGTCTTATTGATATATGGAGTTTTAAAAAATACATAGGAGAATTAATATCCTTAAGAGTTTGTTCCATAGGAGGCCGTGTATGTGTGTTTCTATCTGGAGGGAAGGAGTTCCATGAAAAAACTAAATATTTGCCACCAGACTAACTTAATTTGCCTTTTTTTTTTTCTTCTAGAAACCTGTGGATTTTTGTATCTAAGTTTACTGAATTTGATGCAAGAAAATTACATAAATTATATAAGCATGCTATTAAAAAACGGCAGGAATCTCAGGTAAACTTGCCATTATATTTTTTTCCTTAATTTATATAATTAAAACCATGAGACATTTTTTTTTTTTGTGATAAGGTTTTTGCTCTTGTTGCCCAGGCTGTAGTACAATGGTGTGATCTTGGTTCAGTGAAACCTCTGCCTCCCATGTTAAAGCAATTCTCTTTCCACAGCCTCCTGAGTAGCTGGGATTACAGGCATGTGCCACCACACCCAGCTAATTTTGTATTTTTAATAAGCAGGGTTTCTCCATGTTGGTCAGGCTGGTCTCGAACTCCTGACCTCAGGTGATCCACCTGTTTTGGCCTCCCAGAGTGCTGAGATTACAGGCATGAGCTACAACACCTGGCCGGAAACATTATTTTTACAAAAGAATTTGATTAATAAATACAGAATGAATGAGAGAAATTTTAAAAATCACCATTGAACACCACAGTAGTAAATTGTTGCAGGCAAGATTCACAGAAGGGAGGTAAAATTAATGGGCAAGAAAACAGGATATTGGCAGATCCCCTCTGAAATGTTTATTAATTATAAAGGGAAAACAATAACTTTATAGAGAAACTTGCCTGACTCACCTTAAGCAATCAAGGTTAATGTCACCAGTAGTTTAACACATATCAGCACCATGAACCCTCTGATAACAGTGTACTGAGAAAGGCACATCACCTATGTGGAATTCTTGCCAAAAATATATAGTATAAATGTTTTTATGTGAAAATACCAGACAAGCACTGCTTGAGGGATGTTCTGTAAAATAACAGGTGCTCTTGAAAAAGTGTTAAGATCATGAAATAGACTAAGGAGCTGTCACAGAAGAAGAAATGACAACTAAATGTAATATGGGGTTCCAAATTGAATTCCCAAGAACATTAGTGGAAAAATGTGAAATCTGAACGAAGTCTGTACTTCAGTTAAGTGTTACACCAATGTTAATTATTTGGCTTTGATCATTATACTATGTTTATATGATAGTAACATTAGGAGAAGCTAGGTGAAGAGTATGTGGAAACTCATTATTATTTTTGCAACTTTTCTGTTAAGTCAATTTATTTCAAAGTGAAAAAATATCTTTAAGTCATGGGTCAAGTAGTTTGTACTTTCTTTTTAAAGTATATATATATATATATGTCATATATATACACATATATACACGTCATATATACACACACACACATACATATATACACACATAAACACACATTCTAATATCTTATGTGAAGACTTCATTTAGTACCCATATTTTCTAAGAACTATCTCTCCTGTTTAGTAAGTTTGTGAAGTCATCTAAAGATTCTTACACGTGTGCATTTATTTTAGCAAAACAATGATCAGAACAGCAGCTTGAACCCTCACGCGATTAGAAATCCAGGTATGTAAGCCTTACTGATTGTTTCAGAAGGTAAGTTTTTTTTAAGTTTTGTTTTGAATAAACCAAATGATAAAAAAGGTTCCACTGTGTTTTTATTTATAAGTACCTTTATATTAAGGAGATATGATAATCCTGATACATACCTACATTATTACATAAAATGTATTCTCTTAAACTTTAGTTCATTTTAGTTTATTATCGTTTTAATAAATCATCCTTTTCCCAGTTTCTAGAAAGTGTGGAATAACCGTTAAAATGAACAAGTATTCTTTTCTATGTAATTTAGAATAGTGATGCATTATTTCTGTACAAGAGTCACAAAAGTATAATCTGAGAAAGGAATGGGTCCCACAGTTTTTATTTTTTATTTATCTCGTTTCAGACCCAAGTAACCCTTTTTAATTAAGCCTTAATACTGCTTTTATAGACCATTTCTAAGTGCTTTAACTGCTTGTATTTGGGAACTGATTTTGTTTTGGCAAGAGTTGAAATGAATTCTTGTTATCTATTAACAAAGCTTTTTTTGCCACATTTTTTTTTAAGTCATTAATAAAAGTTGTACTTTCTTATCTGACAGATGTGGAAAGATTAAAAGAGAATACAAATCATGATGATAGCAGCAGGGACAGTTATTCCTCTGATAGGCACCTATCTCAGTACCATGATCATCATAAAGACCGACATCCGGGAGATTCTTACAAAAAGAGTGATTCCAGGAAAAGACCCTATTCTTCTTTTAGTAATGGTAAAGACCATCGTGATTGGGATCACTACAAGCAAGACAGCAGGTAAACTTGGCAGTCACTTTAGAAATTTTGCTTATGCATGTCCTTTTTCTTTTCATGATGTTGCTGTATTTGACCTATCAGCTGATTTAATCTTCATGCAGTCAAAACAAATCTTGTGAAATAAAGATGTTGTTTATAATTAAGAAAAATTTATATATTATCTTTCAAGAATTGAATTTGTCTGTAAAATGGCTTTTGAATTATGAAATGGAGATCAAAATACATAGTAAGAAAGTTGATGTAAGGAGTTGTATAATTATAAATTGTGTGAGATTCATTGTTGGTTTTGGAGAATATTGGCTCAGAAACTCTTTAAAATGTAATAAATGGGATAAAATAAAAGCTTGATATAATGATTCAGATTTGGTTTAGGAAATTGTGCATTCCATGTTTTTAAAAAGTCAAGAGGGGAAAAATTGGTATATGTGAACACATCTCATTGAGGTTAAACTTAATCTCAGCAATCTGGAATATTCTTGGAACCTGAAAGGTTTTTGTTTATTGTTGTTTTTTGAAGCCTTTGAACAGTAAGCAAACTCAGTGTAATAACATCAATACTTTTTATTCCTTTATTGATGAAGTATTTTCAGTAATTAATGATCATTACTAAAAGTAAACTTGAAAACTGAGATTTATAGTATTTATGCTTTTATAGTAAATAGAAGAAATAAATTAGAACACTTTTTTGTGTACTGTATTCACTACAATAATTTAAGAGCCTCTGTCAACACTATGAATAGATCAGTTGTAGAATGGCTCTTATTATTAGAAAGGATCAAATAAAAGGAAAAGACAGATTTGTAGTAGTATATAATTTCACAGGTTTATGCAAAATAATTATAGTTGTTTGTACTAAGGATCTTTAGTCAACAAGAAAGAAACACATTATCTTCAGTGTATTTCAGTCTGGAAAAGGCACTCATTTTAGAGAATACTTCTCATTAAACTGCCACACTTATTTTTTGTCAAGCTGTCACATGTATTTATGGGAGTAAATTTCTTAATGGCTCATGTGTCGAGTCTTACTATATAACTAGTCAGACTTCAGGAAGCTTTTAATAGGCATCAGCAACCAATGAAAATTTTGTTTTACAGATTATTTCATAGACTGCATTCTAGCATTTTTAAACTTTTTCCTGCTTTAAGGATTGATAAAAGGCTCTGGTATCCGAAGTATTTCAGATAGTTTTAATTATCTTAATTTCAGCTTCCAGACAATTAAGATGCAATCATATAAATGACATGTAAAATAAAAGACAACTGATGATCTAAAATAGCCATGTGAAATTAGATGCTATCTCGGGCTTTGTGTGGTTCGCTTTAGTTTTATGAATCAAATAGTTTTTCCAAAGAGATATTTTCAGTGATTTTTCTTTTTATTGAATTTGATAAGTTTTATAATGAAACACTGAGCTTGTGTACAATTAAAATCAGGTTTTAAAGTATTTTTATGTGTTAAACTAATAAGCTTTTATTTGGAAACATTTTAATTTGCATTATTAACTTGACAAATTCTTAATTTTTCTTTATTAGATATTACAGTGACAGAGAGAAACACAGAAAACTTGATGATCACAGGAGTAGAGATCACAGGTCAAATTTGGAAGGAAGTTTAAAAGATAGATCTCATTCTGATCATCGTTCTCACTCAGATCATCGGTTACATTCAGACCACCGGTCAAGTTCTGAATATACGCACCATAAATCTTCCAGGGATTATAGGTATCACTCAGATTGGCAAATGGACTACAGAGCTTCCAGCAGTGGCCCTAGGTCACCACTAGATCAGAGATCTCCTTATGGCTCCAGATCTCCATTTGAACATTCAGTTGAACACAAAAGTACACCAGAGCATACCTGGAGTAGTCGGAAAACATAACAAAAACTGACATTTCGTCTTTCTGGACTTTTCTTTTAGCCATATATCATAAACCAACACAGTAATTGCCTTACATGACTTGAAAGATATAAACAGATCTTCTATCAGTAGCAGTATTGTTACTTCTTTCCAGGATGCAAGGTCTATTATCCCAACAGAAGAGAAAATATTTTTATATTTAAGGATTATGCTGCACTGTACTACAAATGTAGTACTTTTTTTTTCTTTTTTAAAGAAATGGAAAATGTTTACTATTACAGGGACCTCAACACTGCCCTCCCATATAGGCTGGATAAAACTGTTTTTAAGTCAGTGATTTTAGACTGACTTCCATTTAAATTATGTTTATATATGAACTTTACTCTGACCTGTGATCTTGTTTCAGGAAGGAATGAAAGAGAGTTCTTTCTTAATAAAGAAAAACACTCAAGGACTTTGTTCACTTTCCAAAGCTACTTGTTTACATTGTACACTGCGACCACCTTGCCGCTTTTCATCACAAGCTTGAATATTTAAATTCTGTACTTATATATGTAAAATAGCCAGGAATTTCCTGTTTGTGATCTATTATTATGCCTTTTTACAAAAAAAAAAAAATGGCTGTAAATTATTGTAAATATTAAAGGAACTTTCCTTACTTCCTTCCCCTTCTCAGGCTTTTTTTGATTGTTCCTTTCCCTACCAACTCAGGCCTTCTTATTAAAAAAAAAAAAGTCAGTGTAATAACACTTTTTAATGATTTGTGTTGATGGAATCATTGTTTAGAATGTAAAAATGGGGAAAGGGGCCACTTAATTCCATTAGTCCTCTTTTTATATTGAATATTTTATTAGATACATGTTATTCCCTTTTTTTTCCTTTTTTAGTCAATATTGTGTTTGTAGTTTTAAAAAATGGTGAGATAATACGTAAAATCTAAACTGCATGCTCTGGAAAGTTTTTTTTCAGATGCATCTGGTTTAAAAGGGTAGGTGTATGAACACTTCAGAATCCAAAATGGCCAAAAGTTATTGTAAATCCATTTGTTTTCCCTTTTCATATGGGCAATAATGTCAAATGTGCTATGCAGCCAGGTTAACATTTTAGATAAACTTGATTGACTTTTAATATAAACTGTTACAATGCACACTGATTGTATATAAAAACCTTATATATGACAAATTAAATTTAAAAAAAAGGATATGTGGGCTCCTGTAATTTTCTGCTGCATTCTTACTTCCTCAAGCACTTAACCCCCACCTTGTTTTGTTTTGTTTTTTTTAAGTAACATTTTGCTGCCAGAAAAAGTATTTGGGAAGCAGTTGAATATTTGTAATGTATAACATTACAACTAAATCTGTTTTGGAGACTATGAATACTCCTATGAAGTAAAACTTAGGTCATATAAGCTTTTGTTGGCCTCTTGGCTTCCTACAGAGATTATTTAGGATTCTTTATATTTATTTACAGATTTTTATTTTGTTATATTCAATGGGAATTTTTAAGTCATATGGCACACATTCTTGCATGTATGCTTTGATGTAACAAATTTGAATCTTTGACAAATACAAGTATGTGGACATAATTTCTATAGTATTCCTATGTGTGTCACTATTAGCTGTGGGAGCAACCTGCAGATATTTGTCCATAGATGTATTTTTTAATGTTTTCCTTTATCCAGTTAGGTCTGTATGTATAAAGAAAGGTTTTTTGTTTTTTTGCAGTAATTTCTTTTTTTGATACAGTTACCTTGAAAAATAATGATGCTTTGTTTCATTTCTCGTATATAAGATAACATGTGAGGGAATAGCTCAGTTTTTAAAAACATTTATAAATAAATATAAAAGTAATGAAAGAACTTAGTCCTGGCACACATTTTTGAAACTTTTTCACTTTTCTCTACATTTAGTTTATTTTATTCCACAAGAGAGCATTTGACTGAGTCATAATGCTTAAGTCATAAGATCATGGCTGGAATTTTTTGATTTATTACTTTGTAGCTGGATATTTGCATTATATTGTGCAGATTTCACAAGACAACATTGCATTTTTTTCAGATAATAGAATGGACTAATTTTTTAAACTGCTAAATTTGGTTGAAAGTTTCAACTTCAACTAGCTGAGTTGAATGAAAAATACAGAACTGTATGTACATTTATCAAATGACCAAATGTTCATTTTTTGTAAGGAGTCGAGAAATTAAGACAATGGAGAAGAACATTAGTTCATAAATATAGCAGAACATAAAATATGCTTATTTTTTGTCTTTCACATGCTCATTCTTTGTTATTTTTATCCAGTTATGTTTAATTTTTTAAGGATGAGAGATTATGCATAGTACTGTACCAATTAACCTTCCACTCTTATACAATAAATGATTCTTACTAAAAGCAATGGCCTGTTTGCTTGTAAAGATATTCTTTGTTTAGAGTATGTTGGAAATTTTTAGACTATGGAACATGAGTGAATAATTTCATTAAGAGCAAGTAGCTTAACAAAATGCAAACCTATTTATTTATTTATTTAATTTAGAGATGGAGTGTTACTCTGTTGCTCAGGCTGGAGTGCAGTGGCGCGATCTCAGCTCCCTACTCCAGCCTCCCGAGTAGTTGGGATTACAGGTGGGCACCACCACCCCCTGCTAATTTTTGTATTTCATTGTATTTGCCAGGCTGGTCTTGAACTCCTGACCTCAAGTGATCCACCTGCCTCGGCCTCCCAAAGTGCTGAGATTACAGGCATGAGCCACCATACCCAGCCAATGAGAATCTTTAATTTTGTATGATGTAGATTATATATATATATATATATATATATATATATATGTATATTTTCTCTTTTTGTAGTTAATAAAATGAAAAGGTTGAGTAGGTTATTCATTTTCATGAAGTGTATCAAGATTATGCTCTAGGGTTGGATGACGTGATTTTTATCTCTATCTCACTACTATTTCTAACTAGAAAATGATCTTTGGATCCCAAGTTAGCTATCATAGCTTTATAAATACAACAGCTTTAAAAAGGGGTTGGAATTTGGAAGATCGGCTAGTATTTAAATATGGAATTTTTTAAGACTTCTAGCTTCAGAGGAAACTGCAAAAATATTTTTAAATACTTAATATATAGAAGCACGTTAATATAGATGCCTCAAATATACATTAAAGAGTCAATTTTAAAATGCAAACAAAACTTGGATACATTGTAGCACTGTACAATAATTGTAATGAACGGAGGATATTATAGAGGAGGCAACTAGATAGTAATGCAACAACAAATATATTGAGATAGTGTCAAAATGTGTTAAAATTTCTAAGACATTCAACCACAGATGAAAATTTGAGATTCTATTTTTTTCTGATAACTAGTAATTGATTGTGTAGAACACTTCATGCTAATTTTCTTAAAGAAAAAGGACCTAATGGTTGATTCCATTACAGAAATTCCTTGAATTCTCAATATAGGAAGATCTAGGAATAGGAAATCTTAGCTATGTCAAAGGATGAAAGTTGAGATTACTTGGAATAGTAGGATTAATTTAAAAATTTAAAAGATTTTTCCAAGTACTTACACAAATTCTCTAATGGGGCTTCATGTGCTGGATTTTCTTCATTAAAAACTCACTAACCACCCTGTCCTTTAGCTTTAAAAAAAAAATACTCCTATATTTGACACAAAATTTGTAGTTCAGACTCTCAAATGAATGAAATAATTTTAATCCATGTTCTCCACTTTTGAGTTTTGATATAAATATGAAACAAAAGAGGTAAGAACAGTCTAAAACTAATGATTCTATTAAATAAACTAAGGATATTGTTTGTGTTGGTGATATGCAAACTGTGTGGCTGAAAAATGTGGGTTGTACTGTCATTTCGGTATTGTAGACTAATATTAATTAGGTTTCCATCTAGAATGAGCTACAGAACTGCCACTTGTTACTTTTCTTTCCCTTCTGTTTACTTTTCAAATCTTTGCTTTGTCACTTATGTTCTGCAGGGTGACTATATTAAGTCCTGGTGTGATGGTTTTATTTTATTTTTATTTCTTTTTTGATCAGCTGTTGCCTCTCATCCACTTATTACTTTCTGGAATTCTGTGTCATTGCTATCAAAAGATTTGATTTCTGATCTCTTTCTCAACAGTAGTACTGTTTTTTTTCTTCCTGTTTCTATTGCTGAGTATCTTCAGCTTCAATCACTACTATGAACTCATCTCCACTTAAGTAGCTAATGGATACATAAACTTAAAGTATGTAAAACCAAACTCAACCCTTTTACAGTAATGACATTAAAAGTTTTTAAAAATGTGAGGCTGGGTGCCGTGGCTCACGCCTATAATCCCAGCACTTTGGGAGGCCAAGACAGGCGGATCACTTGATATCAGGAGTTCAAAACCAGCCTGGTTAACATAGACTGTGTCTCTACTAAAAATACAAAAACCAGCTGGGCGTGTTGGTACATGCCTGTAGTCCCCTCTACTTGGGAGGCTGAGGCAGGAGAATCGCTTCAACCCCAAGAGGCAGAGATTACAGTGAGCCAGGATCACACCACTACATTCCAGCCTGGACGAAAGAATTATCTAGGGTCTTTGATAAATGCATTCACAGCTTTCTGCCTAAGACACTTTCCAGTTAGCTATTTCTTTTTGCTTCACTTCAGTCACAACATAAAGAAAATACTTCTTGATCTTTGCATTGTTGTCCCTCTGTTAAAAATGCTTATCTGTGATTTGTACAAAACTCATTTCCTCAATTCAGGGTTCAGATCAAATGTTATTTCAGATCTTGAAGTTAGTACCCTGCCCCATCATTTTTTTAAAATCCCTTAGCTTGCATTTTCTTCTAGCATTACCACTGCTTATATGTTTTGTTCATTTGCCATTGACGGCTACCTCACTAGAATATAAGTTCTATTAGGGCAGGGACTTTACTTTGTTCACTGTTATATCCTCAGTACTTAAAACAATGCCTTGCATCAATTATATTGTTTTTATGTTTTTGGTGTCCTTCCCAGAAATTGTATGCCCTATAAATGGCCAGCATTACCAAACTTTTTGTCTTGCCATTGTTAACCTAATTTGTTAGTATTATTGGAAAGTATTGTATGCCTAACATGGATTTTTTTTTTCTTTAAATTCTGGGGTACATGTGCATCACGTGCAGGTCTGTTACATAGTTATACATGTGCCATGGTGGTTTGCTGAATCTATCACCCCATCCATCTACATTAGGTATTCCTCCTAATGCTATCCCTCCCCTAGCCCCCCACCCCCCGAAAGACCTTGGTGTATGATGCTCCACTCCCTGTGTCCATGCGTTCTCATTTCATCGTTCAACTCCCACTTATGAGTGAGAACATGTGGCGTTTGGTTTTCTGTTCTTGTGTTAGTTTGCTGAGAATGATGGTTTCCAGCTACAACCATGTCCCTGCAAAGGACATGAACTCATCCTTTTTATGGCTGCATAGTATTCCATGGTGTATATGTGCCACATTTTCCTTATCCAATCTATCATTGATGGGCATTTGGGTTGGTTCTAAGTCTTTGCTATTGTGACCACTGCTGTAATAAACATACGTGTGTATGTGTCTTTATGACAGAATGATTTATAATCCTTTGGATATATACCAAGTAATGGGATTACTGGGTCAAATGGAATTTCTCGTTCTAGATCCTTCTCATGGATTATTTGAGTCTGTTTACTAACTTCCAGTTTTTAAACTTGACATAAAAATCACCTGAGGTAATTGAGAAATACAGAAAAATGTAAGTTTTATTTCTAGGAATTAAAATGACAGGGAAAGTCTCCAAGTAATGGGATTTTAATATCTGTTTTGTTGACTTGAATAACTAATACATAGGTTAATTCCACTGTTATAAATAATACGCTTACACTTAAATGAATAATTGGTTTCTGCAACTATATGATTACTTAGGAAATATAATTGATACTTTGCAAAGAGGTATGCAGAAATATGGTATATAATAGGAAACTATAAGATTTTGATTTGTCTATTGCTTTTCCTTTTTTATGAACCTTCTTTATTCTTATTATTTTTTAAATTAAAAGTGGAGTCTTGCTATATTTCTCCAGGCTGGTATCGAACTCCTGGGATCAAAGCAATCTTCCTGCCTCAGCCTCCCAAATAGCTGGGAATAAAGGCTCAAGCCACAGTGACTGGGTTGTCTATTTCCTTATCTTTCAAAACGAAGTATGTTTTTAGATGGTATGATAATGATACTCTATCTTTTTTAACTCACAAGAACACAACTTGTAAAAAGACAAAGAGGAATCCCCTCTTGCTGTTTCTTGCTATTTTTTTCCCATTAAGAAATTTGCATTGTGTTTACCTAAGGTAAATTCACCCTCCCTAGGTGTACAGCATGATGAGTTTTGACAGATTATGCAGTTGTAACCATCAGCATACTTAAGATATAAAATATTTCCATCATATCAAATAAGTTCTCTTTTACTCCTTTCCCCTATACCAAGCCCTTGCCAATCACTGATTTGTTCCTACAGTTTTATTTTTTCCATAATGTCATATAAATGGAATTACATGGTATGTTGTTCTATGAGTTTGCCTTTTACTTAGCATGATGCTTTTGTGATATCTATGTTTTGCATTTATCCGTAGTTTATTTCCTTTTATTGCTGTGATATTCCTTTCCCAGGTTGGAGTGCAGTGGAACAATCATGGCTCACTGCAGCCTTGACCTTTTAAGTATGTCCGTGATTCATTTTGAGTTGATATTTTGTATATTGTGTGGAACACACAAGTTGTGGGTTTTGTTATTGTTTAAATATTGTATATTTTTAGCACCATGTATTAATAAGACTATTCTTTTTCTCACAACATTTCTTTATTATTATTATTATTATTATTATTATTATTATTTTGAAATGAGGTTTCACCATTATTGACCAGGCTGGGCTCAAACACCCATGCTTGAAGCTGTCCTCCCACCTCAGCCTTTCTAGTAGCTGAGACTACAGGTGAACTCGCCTGGCTTATTTGATTTTTATTGAAAATCATTCATCCTTATTTGTGTGAGTCTGTTTCTGGGCTTTCTATCCTGTCCCATTAGTTTATATTTCTGTCCTTATGCCAATACCACACTATGGTGATTACTATAGTTTATAGTAAACCATAAAATCAGGTAGTTTTGGTTTTTCAAAATTGTTTTGGTCTTCTGTTTATTTAATTTTTAAAAAATTGGATTTCAGGCCAGGCGTGGTGGCTCATGTCTATAATCCCAGCACTTTGGGAGGCCAAGGTGGGCGGATCACAAGGTCAGGAGTTCAAGACCAGCCTGGCCAACATGACGAAACCCTGTCCTTACTTAAAAATTACAAAAACTAGCCAGACATGGTGACGTGCACCTGTAATCCCAGCTACTCAGGAGGCTGAGGCAGGAGAATCGCTTGAACCCAGGAGGTGGAGGTTGCAGTGAGCCAAGATCATGCCACTGCACTCCAGCCTAGGTGACAGAACAAGACTCTATCTCAAAAAAAAAAAATGGATCTCAATGAACTATAATGTTCTAAATTGCTTTGCCAGATTTTATAATCAACTTGTTCACTTCTAACAGAAAGCATACTGGGATTTTGAGATTGCATTGTATACATAAATCAATTTGAGAAATACAATTTAACAATATTGACACTTCCAGCACATGAACACAAAATATGTCTACATTATTTAGGTATTTTTATTTCTGTCATCAGCATATAGCAGTTTTTCAGTGTATACAGTCTTTCATGTATATTGTTACATTTTTTTATCTTCAGTAAATTATATTTTTGTGCTATTTAAATTTTTTTAATGTTCAGTTTTTAAGTGCTCATATTTTGGATTTGACCTTGTGTCCTTTGATCTTGTGTCCTCTGATATTGCTCACTGACTCATTGGGTCTAATAGTTTTGTTTCAGATTCTTTAAGATTTTCTGTATACATGATCATGTCTTTAGTGAAAAGTTTCATTTGTACCTTCAATTTTTCTATGCACACGATCATGTCTGCAAATAAAGACATCTTCAATTCTTCTTTGCAATCTATATACTTTTTTTTCTTGCTTTACTGCACTAAGTATGACCACTTATACCGTGTTGACATGGGGGAGAGGTGGACAGTAGATATCCTAGCTTATCACTGATCTTACAGGGAAAGCATTTAGCCTTTCTTCATTATTATCTTCACAGTTAAGTTTTTTAATAGAGGCCTTTTATCAGGATTTGTAATTTACCTTCTGTTGTTGTTTATTAGAGAGACTTTATCATAAATGTTGTCTGTTGAGGTGATATGTTCTTTCATCATAACTTTTAAATAAATGTCTGTATGTTCTGTAGTGATCTTTTTTTTTCTTTTTTTTAATTTCTGATATTAATCATTTATCTCCTTTTTTTATTCAGCCTAACTAGAGGTTTGCCAATTTTGTTGACATTTTTAAAACCGGTATTTGGTTTTATTTTTTATTGCTTGTCTTTTTATAAATATATCTTTAAAGGCTTATTTATTTATTGAGAGACAGGGTCTTGCTTTGTTGCCCAGGCTGGAATGCAGTGGTGCCATTATGGCTCACTGTAACCTTGGGCTCCTGGGCTCAAGGAATCCTCCTACCTCAGCCTTGCTAGAACTACGGGTATGTACCACCACGCCCAGCTAAATTTCTGTAGAGAAGGGGTCTCACATGTTTTCCAGGCTGGCCTTTAACTTCTGGCCTCGAGAAATCCTGCCTCAGTTTCCCAAAGTGCTATGATTATAGGCATGAGCCACTGTGCTAGGCCTAAACGGTTTTGTTTTTTTTAGTACAGTTTTAGGTTCATGGCAAAATTGAGAGGAAGGCACAGACATGTACTCAATAGTCCCTACATATACATAACCTCCCCATAAACGGACTGCTACCTTTGGTTACAATTGATGAATCTGTATTGATGCATCATCACTCAAAGTCAATAGTTCACTCTTGGTGTTGTATATTCTGTGGGTTTGGACAAATATATAATAACATGTATCCATCATTATAGTATCATACAGAGTATTTCCACTGCCCCAAGACTTTTGTGCCCCTCCTATTCATTCTTCTCTCTCTCAATCCCCTAACTTACGGCTATCAGTGATCCTTTCACTGTCTTCACAGTTTTTGCCTTTTCCAGTGTCACAGTTAGAATCCTATAGTATGTAGCTAGCATTTTCAGATTGGCTTCTTTCACTTAGTTATATGCATTTAAGTTTCCTCCACGTATATCTCCCTCCATGTATATTTCCTCCATGTATATATCCCCATGTATATATATATATACTGAAAGACAGACATCTCAACTGGCTTCAAGTTTTGGCAGTTATCAATAAAGCTGCTATAAGCATCCATGTGCATATTTTTGTGCAGACATAAATTTTCAACTCATTTGGGTAAATACCAAGGAGTACAATTACCAGATTACATGCTAAGAGTATGTTTACTTATACAAGAACCTCCCAAACTGTCTTCCAAGTGGCTGTACTGTTTTACGTTCCCACCAGTAGTGAATGAGAGTTTCTGTTCTACGTCTTTGTCAGCATTTTGCGTTGTCAGTGTGCTGGACGATAGCCATTCTAATAGGTGTTTAGTGTTATCTCACTTGTTTCAATATGCATTTCCTTGATGACATACAGTATGGAACATCTCTTACTATGCTTATTTGACATATGTTTATCTTCTTTGGTGAGATATTTGTTCAGGTTTTTAACCATCCCCTTTTTTTAAAAATTGGGTATGTTTTCTTATTGTTGAGTTTTAAGCATTCTTTGCATATTTTGAATAACAGTCCTTTATCATATATGTCTTCAGCAAATAGTTTCTCTTAGTCTGTGTCTTGTCTTTTCATTCTCTTTACAATGTCTTTCACAGAGTAAAAAACCTAATTTCAATGAAGTCCAGTTTATAATTTCTTTCATGGATTGTGCTTTTGGTGTCCTATAAAAAGGGTCATCACCTTATCCTGTACAATATTGATAGATGCAGAAGGCAGATAAAGGAACCTGCACAGGGTCTTGTCTGGGTATGTCCACAACAGACTGGGGGCCTGCATGTGCACTGGGAAAATGGGGTGAAGCCACCAGGGATTCGCACCTTACACAGGGGACAGAGACTGCCTTTCAGCTTGTGTGTGGTGGCCTGGTATTCTATCTGTGAGGTGGAAGCCTGTTGGCAGAAAAGCCTCTTTCTTTGCTGAGAGCTTTCTTTTTGCCTACTAAATTCATCCCTCTCATCCTTCAATGTGCCTGTGTGCCTAATTTTTCCTGATCGTGAGACGAACCCAGATTTTAGCTGAACTAAGGAGCAAAAATCCTGCATCATTTCGGTGGCTTGTTTGGAGATATGAGAAGGAGTGGGTAAAATGTGAACCAAAAATTTCTTTCCCTTTTATTTCTGAGCCTTCTTGTCCTCGGACTTCTTCTGAGGCTAGAGGAAACTGTGCCCACCCCTCCACCCCACTCCACCAGCGCTTGTTGTGCTCTGGGGTTGGGAATATTGGTCTCTGTCCAATCCACCTTTTCTATGGCACTTTCCTTCTTTTTAGGGGGGAATGTAATGTCACCTATGTTTTCTTTTACAGTATTCGGGGTGTTCCACCCCCACCTCAGTGGCCGCAGGTGCACGTGTTGGACAAATGGGTGAGCGGCAGTTTCCTGCCCCGCTTTCCTCCCGGCTGGGATGCATGGCCGTTTTCGCTGCATGTGCATGCTGTGTCCAGTGGCCATACAGGGCAGGAATGAGCCACTGACACTGTCCACCCCAAGGTGACCTTAGACGTCCAGGCCCTGTGAGGCCAGGTGGACAGCATTTCCCACTACATACACACAGAATATTCCCTTCCCCAGGCTGAGGGATCCAGCTTGGTCCAAACCCCAGGGAAGAAACAACAATTAAAAGTTTCCCTTGACTGGGTGTAGTGGCTCTCACCTGTAATCCTAGCACTTTGGGAGGCCAAGGCAGGTGCATCACCTGAGGTCAGAGTTCAAGACCAGCTTGGCCAACCTGGTGAAACCCTGTCTTTACTAAAAATACAAAAGATTAGCTGGGCATGGAGTGGGCACTTGTAATCCCAGCTACTTGGGAGGCTGAGGCAGCAGAATCACTTGAACCTGGGAGGCAGAGGTTGCAGTGAGCCAAGATCATACTATTGCATTCTAGCTTGGGCAACAAGAGTGAAACTTCATCTAAAAAAAAAAAGAAATTATCTTCTTGTTGGAGAAACCCATTTGCATAAGAATAAGAGGTTCTTCCTCCATGCATCTTTCCAGCTCTGCATTTAAGCTGGAGTTTTTGTGTTTTTTTTCCTTTTCTCCACCCTGTCAGCAGTTAACACAGCCCTGCATTTAAGCTGTATTTTTAATTTTCTTCACCCTGTCAGGACTTAACTTTTATGAGAGGTTTTTTTCTTCCTTTTAGAAGACGTTTTACTAGGTCAGGACCCCAATTCCCAAGAAGACATACTTGTCTCTCCCTTGTTGGAGGAGGACTCAATTCCACAGCTTCACCTTAGCATTCAGCCTATGATAAGGAGTCCATGCAACCCCCCGAGGCAGTTATCTTGTCCCAAACTCAATTCCAAGCTTCAGGTTGAAGCCCTAGGAAAGAGAACTGTATCTAAGGGATCCCAAGGCAGATGATAAGGGAAGTACAAAGGTACAGTGCAGGTGAGCATGACTAATTCCTGCTGATTAAGCCAAGCTTCACATTTCATAGATAAGGGTCCTGCTAGTATCCATGGCATAAATGAGGTCTAGGGAGCTCAAAAGCTACTGACAGCCCGAGAGATAGAGTATACATGGGTAACAGAGGATAATCCCACTTCCTAGGTCCCACTGTTAACATGGGTGAAACCTGCTTTGACACCCAAGGAGGGCACACTGTCATGGTCACTGGGACTCAGGGATATAAGGATGGAATAAAGAAAGAGGGATATGTTGCTTTCTCTACTTCATGTACCCCAGGTATTCACTAGGGAGAGAAGGGAATTAGGGACGCCTCCCTCCCCTCTTTCTAGAGGGGCAGCCATTCATTTTCAGTCTACACCTCTTTCAAATGCATCCCGAGTCCTGGGGCTCCTTTGAAAGAAATGCCACCTTTTTCTTCCTCTGTCCTCTCTTCACAGATGAGTTGTTGTGCCTCCATGCTGCAGGGCACTCCCCTCAGATGTATCCTCCAAACTGGGAAAAGTTAATTTCCCAAGCCTTAAGCTGGGTGGCTTAGGATTGAACTTGGCGGGAGGGAATCCAGAAGCCTGACATGCTGGCAAAACAATAAAAGTTTTTTTAAACCAGTCAGGCTTTTGGTCTCCCTGTCCCTGTGCAAGCCAATAAAGAGAATGACAAGTATCACTGTTTATATTCTCTGTAAAGTTTCAGTTGTGAAAAAGGATTTGTGAAGTTGATCTAAAGCTGTAGCCAATCTAGTGTGCTTTGCATGCCTCTCTGTATGATTCTGTCAGAAAGAGGGGTACTTTAGGATTCTATGTGGGCCTAGGACTCCACAGGCCCACTGTTCAAGCCAGCCTGGCAAACAGGTCAGTGGCAAACTTTGCTGCAGGTTCCATCTTGTTTTATGTCCTTGGAAGTGTGACCTGTAACCACGTGTCAGTGCTTTGTTTTAGCCTCTGCCATTTTACAGTGGCAGCCTGGGTTCAATCCTGGCTTCGGTAGTGGGTCCTTTCTGGTTTGTTATCTGCATGTTTACTATTTGTTGATTCTCTTCCCCTCCATGAACCAACTTCAATTTTCTTTCTCTGAGCACCTGGGAGGTTACCTCTGGTAAAATTCAAAAGCTAGAAATACTGGCTGCTTGGCATGGGTAAAGTGGGGTAATAAAGGATTTGAAAGGATGTTCTTAATGAGTACTCAGTTTAATTAAAAGTGGATATTGGGCTGGGTACGGTGGCTTACACCTGTAATCCCAGCACTTTGGGAGGCTGAGGTGGGTGGATCAAAAGGTCAGCAGTTTGAGACCAGCCTGGCCAATGTAGTGAAACCTGTCTCTACTAAAAATCCAAAAAAAATTAGTCAGGTGAGGTGGTGGGCGCCTGTAATCCCAGCTACTTGGGAGGCTGAGGCAAGGAGAACTGCTTGAACCTAGGAGGCAGAGGTTGCAGTGAGTTGAGATCACACCACTGCACTCCAGCCTGGGCAACAGTGTGAGACTCCATCTCAAAAAAAAAAAAAAGTGGATATCCAGGTTATAGGTATATTTAAAAGGCCTTTATGTTTTTCTCCTTTTGGAGCTTACTTTGCTGGAAAAAGGTTGTTTTCTCAGTTGACTGAATTCCTTTTTCTCCGTTTTGTCTTGCCACCCTTAATACACACATGAGAGGCCTTAAGATAATTTCTGATGGCCTGGGAAAAACAGAAAAGGTGCCACTAATTCCGTTTTGGGAGAGACCTCTGCTCTCCTCATGGAGCTCCAGGAATTAGAGGCAGATGGATCTCTCTCAAAATCTGTTTTTGTCTTCCAGCTATACCTGTTTATTAGGCCAAAGAGTATTGGAAAATGCAAATGTAGTTAAAATGGAGATAGGTGGTCTAAATTATTTTTAGATTTGCTAAATGTTTTAAAGTTGTAAACTGTTTCTTTGGCTTTTGAGAACTGTTACAACATGGTAAGGCCTGTGGACATAGGCCTTAATCTTAGTAAATAATCGTTAATCATATAATCTTAGTAAAATATTATAAGAAGGCATGGAAATGTAGACTTTTGCCTATGGTAAAAGAGTTGTTTTAAATTAGATAAAATAAAGTTAAAGGTTTAAGAAAGTTACAGAAGGATTATAAAAATTAATCTTGCAAAAGAAATTCTGTGTGTGAACATTGACTAAATTCAATAGGATAATATATGGTTTTTCTGTAAATTGAACTTTAAAACAAAAGCAAACAAGTTTCCCTTAAAACACTAATCTGCTCTTTAGCAAAATTTCTAAAGGTTTATAAAAGGTTATAAGAATCTTATTCCTAAATTGGTTAAGATTGGATAGAATTGTCTATAAGATTTCATTAGAAAATTGGGGCTGACATTAATAGTAAACTAATGTAAGGATAAAATTTGGCTTTCTCTCCCATGTACAAGATTTTCATGTAATAGTAAAGGATAATGAAATATTTCTGTTTGCCTTGTGGATAGGCTGCCAAGGAAAAGAAAGAGAAGGCAGGAGACAAATTGTTTGGAAAGCTAAGTTTTCCCTCTTAAGGAGTAAAGGTTTTTACCTTGTTTTAAATTTTTTGAGTCATCATTTTGGCAAAGTAAATAACTTATGGTAATATGGAATTCTATTTCATGACATTAACAGACTTTCCAAAATCAAATTTCAGCCTCCAGATTGTCTTTCCTGATCCCTAGCTTTTGGATGGCACAGAGGACCCCTGGAGCATCCAAAAGAGAGGTAAACAGGATTATTTGACAGGTATTTGGTATATGGATCGCCAATATGATGTTTAATCTTCTTCAGATTGTACTTTAGGAAATAATATTAATATCTGTTTCAAAATTGTATGGGATTTCTAAAATTCTGATGTCTGAGTATATGCTATCAATCACAATTAAGGTTATTATGTTAAGTTATTATAAACCACAGAGATAACCAAATTTCTTTGTCAATCATGTTTCGACAGTAACTACCCTGGACGTTTTGTTATTCACAGACAATTGTTGTCTTGTTTTGATCCTCTTTAAAACATGGTTTAAAGACGATAACTTTTCTGATAACTTTAGGGATTGTGACAGAGGAATTTTAAAAAGTACAACAGGACTCATGAAGAACTGAAGTGTTCATGAATATCAAGCAAAGCAAGAGTAAACTGAAAGGACTGAACTAATCGAAAATTGAAATAATCTTTTTTGACTTTTGCTTGGAACACTGCTGATTCTTTTGTTTTTCTGAGTCAAGGATATGTATTTTGAGCTATTTGTAGCCTTTAATAATTGAGTAATTTATATTCCTGAGAACAAAATTTGGAGCATACTTGTTTTCCTCTCTGGCTTCTTCAGGATTTGGAAATTTGTCATGATGTAGCAGGACTGGTGGGGAACAAACCTCTTGAACACCAAAATGAGAAAGGCAACAGCTTTTTATTTAGTGGGGAGCTTTGAGAGGCTAATGCCTTATCCACCAAGTTCCCTGAGAAGCAGCTTCTTCCTTTTTTATAGCTTACAACGCTAAAGGGGAAACTGAGGCGAAACTGTGTCATTGTCCATTGGCTAGATGTTTGACCTCACAACTTTTGGCTTCATTGATTTGCTAGTTCATATGGAGTGTGAGCGGGAGCAGGCAGGGGAGGGGACTTACAGAGACAAGACAAAGGCAGTCATATTGGTTGGCAGAGATACTTCCAGGAGGGGGCCTGGGTCATGCAAACGTGGAGGACGTGATCCAGTGCTGGGCTCTGGCCTGTAGTGAAACATTCTTTGCAATTCTTTCAAGGTTTATAGATAGCAGAGACGCTGGGAACCAAAAAGGGAGTCATCTTCCCAGTCCTTGGGCCTCTTGATGGCCTGGTCAGTGGTATCAGCAAGTCACCTGACCACGGATTCAAGCTCTTTCGTATTTTATCTCTTTTTCAGCCTCCTTCCCATCTGGAAGGGAGGAGGGAGGTGGAAGCCAGGAAGCAGGAGGAGGGGAGGGGTCTCCCCTCTCAATAAGTATGCCTGACTTATGGTGATATAGTTGTTTGCATCAATGCAATAAGAATCCATTTTCTTTTGCAACAGATGCAAAGGAAGAAACTGATTGTTTTACCAAGGCATTGATTGAAAGGGTATGCTTCCCTTGAAGGAATCAAGCTTGACTTGCAGAGCTGATAAAAGCCCCTTGGGAAAACTGGCCTCATACCTTGTCTACATAGTCCCTGTAAAGGATTCCTAACCTCTGGTGAGTAAAGAATGTCACTTTCTAACAGGCTCTGGAACCCCATGTTCTTGGGAGCTCAAGAAGAGCAGAGTTTACCCAACTCATAGGTATTTGAGGGTACAAACTCATGGCTGGGCTCAGCTTTAGAAAGTCCTATCTGAGATTCCTTATGGAACAGAATTCTATCAAAGCCAATTTAAAAAGCCTATGTAGGCTGAGGCAGGAGAATCACTTGAACCCAGGAGGTGGAGGTTCCAGTGAGCCAAGATTGTACCATTGCACTCCAGTCTGGGCAACAAGAGTGAAACTCTGTCCCCCACCCCCCAAAAAACCCTATGTAAAAACATTTATTCTTGTTGCACTTTATGCAAGTAATCAAGCCAAGTTTTAAGACTAAAGTCTATTTTGCAAACAACTCAGGCTTATCACGATTTCCTTTTAATAGTATTGAGAACTGGAGAGAGGGAAATTATGTTTCAAAACTTCTCATACATTTGTCATTAAATTCTAAACTCATTAGTTGTTTTTAAGTTTCTGCCTACATTTTAGACTAACCCTACTTGCTCCTGTTCCAACCAGCAATCTCTGGCTGCAGCTCAGAAGGAACAAAAGAAATGGATAATGTAAAAATCTAGATTAATATTTTTAATTCTGAGTAATTATCCTGCAAATCCTGCCAGGTGATTAGAGTAAATAGGGTGCTCATAACCTGGAGATTTCCTTTTTGGGAGAATAAGACCAAGCGAGCTCACCAAAGCCAAGCCCCATGCACCCAAATCTTAGCATAGCCACCAGTTATCTGGGTGTGTTAGCAGCTTGGAATTTTTGAGCTGTCCATACCCCTTTTTGTTTCATTTTGCTACATGTTTTCTAACAACCCAGTTTCTCGCTTCTTGCCTTCAGGCCATTGAACTCCAAACGATCATCAACCAAACCTTAAATGATAGCCATCTTTTACTGAGGACCCTTAGATAGGCCTCTGAGGGAGATCTGATTGCCATCTTCCCAAAACAATGCTCTTTGTCAGCAGGAAGCAGTTAAGATCAGTCTTTGTCCTTATCCTTATTCTAATGGCAGTTAGATGTACTTCTTTTTTTTTTTTTTTTTTCTTTTTTGAGATGGAATTTCACTCTTACTGCCCAGCCTGGAATGCAACGGCACCATCTTGGCTCATTGCAGTTCTCCTTCCTCAGCCCCCCGAGTTCAAGCGATTCTCCTGCCTCAGCTTCTCGAGTAACTGGGATTACAGGCATGTGCCACCACACTTGGCTAATTTTTCGTATTTTTAGTAGAGACGGGGTTTCTACATGTTGGTCAGGCTGGTCTCAAACTCCCAACCTCTGATCCGCCCGCCTCGGCCTCCCAAAGTGCTGGAATTACAGGTGTGAGTCAGATGTGCTTCTTTAGAGGGGGAAATGATAGATGCAGAAGGCAGATAAAGGTACTTGCCCAGGGCCTTGTCTGGGCATATCCGCAACAGACTGGGGTCCTGCTTGTGCACTGGGAGAATGGGGTGGAGCCTCCAGGGATTGGTACCTTATGCAGGGGGAGGAGCCTGGCCTCTTCAGCTCATGTGCGGTGGCCTAGTATTCAGTCTGTGAGATGGAAGCCTGTTGGCAGGACTCCCTTCTTCTTTGCGGAGAGCTTTCTTTTCACCTAATAAATCAGTCCGCCGTACCCTTCAATGTGACCATGTGCCTAAATTTCTCCTGGTCATAAGAACCTGGGTTTTAGCTGAACTAAGAAGCAAAAATCCTGCATCAATATGACAGACAAAAGAAAGCAAATTTTTAAAAAGTACCCTGGATACGGTGGCTCATGCCTGTAATCCCAGCACTTTGGGAGGCTGAGGTGGTGGATCACCTGAGGTCAGGAGTTTGAGACCAGCCTGGCCAACATAGTGAGACCCCGTTTCTACTAAAAATACACGAAAGTAGCTGGGCATGGTGGCATACGCCTATAGTTCCAGCTACTCATGTGGCTGAGGCAGGAGAATCACTTGAGCTTGGGAAGCAGAGGTTGCAGTGACAGAAGATTGCTCACAGTTTTTTTGGAATTTCAATTGCGAATTCCAAAAAAAAAAAGATGCATTTATTCCACTTATGTTTATTCCAAGGACAGATATATTTATGTTTAGTGTTCTTTCATCTTATTTTTTTTAATACATAGTGCTTTATAGTCTCTTTTACTTTATATATTATCTTTGATTTGCTCTCTTTCTGTGTATTTTTTTCTGATAATCTGAAAGGTCTGTTTTTAGTTCTTGTTTTGGATATTTTTATAAAATTTAATATTATATCTCTTAACTCTTTCTTGATTTACAAAATTCACACAGTGTCTAATAACTCTTCATTATGAAATATAAAACATTTGGTACACTTCTCTCTGTCCCCCCCCTTATTTTCCCTTCTGATATTTTATTAACTAGCCTATATTGTTAATCTGTCAAGTTTTGCAACACATACATCGTATTCTACAATCAAAATGTCTACATTGGTTAATTTATTTCTATATGTACATTTAATATTCATTTGGAGTCATTTTATCAACATTTCTTTTTTTTTTTATCTTTGAATTGATTTGTTCACTTTTGAACACACACATTGGGAGAACAAGGTGAATCCAGCCTGGGGCCTGCCCCCTGCTGCATTTCCAAGCCCCCAGAGTGGGCCGAGGAGAGGACATGAGCGCTTCTTTCCGTGTTAAGTAGTAAGAGATTCCCCAAATAAAAGGTGTTTCCTCAAGTAGGACGTATCCAGGCTCCAGCAGCCGTCCTGAGGGGTGGGGGTTCTGGGGCCTTCAGGCCAGGGCACTGCCCATGACTTGGAAGAAGCCACCTCGTGTTCCAGGTCCTGTCAGGTGACGCTCCTACAGCTCAGGCCAGAGACTTCTCCAGTGTGGTTTAGAAAAGCAGTCCACAGCTCAGGCAGTCCACGGTCTCTTTGGAGGATCGCTTCTTGCAGCAGCCGCGGCTGAACACACACCTGTTGCCCTCTGGGCTTCCACACTGGTCAGACTTTGCATATTTTGGTTCCAGAGAGGGGTCGAAGGTCTTGTGGGGGCTCCTCAGCTGCTTCTTCTGCTTGTTCTTGGACAGGACGTCAGTTCCACACTCCTTCCCTTCCAGGGTCTGCTTGCTGCGCGCACCCACTTTGCTTACCAACCTGGGCCTCGGCCGGACATAGGGCTGGCAGATCTAGTGGGAGAGCAAGTTGGCGGTGGCTTTTGCTCCCTCCTGCCTGGATATCTCTCCTCACACTGGAGCTTCGGCTCCTGGCTCACGGCATTGGTGCCCTCCAGGGTCTTCACCCTGGCCAGCTCCTCTTGCACCTGCTGATGTATTTGCAGCTATGGTGCCACACCTTGAAGAGGTGGGCCCTGACTCAGGACAGCAGGCAAGGTGCTCCCGCTTGATGTCCAGGTACTCCCTGACCAGTTCCCACACGGCAGGGTTCCAGCCCTCAAACAGGGCGAGGTTGTACCGGTTACCCTCTGCTCTCAGGACGCCCTGTAAGCCCGTGTCTCGAATGTAGCGCTCCACATTCGGCAGTCACTGGATGTTTCTGTTGGTAAACACAAGGATGGCCACAGCCTTCCCCACAGCCTTAATGTGCTCCCAGGATGCTGCGCCCGACAGGGGCCCCTTCCATTCCTTGGTGCACCCATGCACAGTCAGCAACTGGCAGATGGCCTTCTCCAGGATCTGGACGTACCTCATGGTCTTGCCAATCTCTGGGAAGACACGGATTTTGCACGTGATGGGAAAAGAGAGCCAGCACAATCATTCTTTGGAACAGGTCGACTCGTCTGGCAGGAAGGCATGGTAGTGACCTCTCTTGGCTGTTACCTGTAGGTCGCCCAAATTCAGGTTGATGGCGTCACAGTAATCCTGAGCCAGGAGAACCGCCTGAACAAACACCTCCGGGTCATTGGCACAGAACTGCATAATGAGGGGCTGGTCCTCAGGGTACACCTCACGATGCAGGCTTTCCTTTTGGTAGTTGGCATTGTGAATGAAGACCTGGGTGTGCAGTGTGGGCGTGTAGGACAGCTGTGCCCCATGTGGCAGCTCCGCAGCCTCCAGGCCAAGCTGGCTCTGGTCACCATGGAGGCCACCACTTGGCATGGCCTCGACACAGTGTTGTAAGTAGAATTTTCAATGCTGCAAAAGAAGCAGCACTAGAATATGAATTTCCTCGGCAAGACAATTAACTTCTATAGAAGGGTGTGGCTCACAGATTGAACAATGGACAAGGAGGGGAAAGGGTACTTATGCCTGAGGGAGGTCACCCCTACTGCTGTGTTGTTCCCCTATTGTCTAGGGTTAGACTGCACAGTCTAGTCTAATTCCGACTGGCTGTTTTAAAGGGAGCAGGTTTATGAGCAGGAGTGGCGGGATGAGTAGTTTGACAGGAAGGGCGGTTACCAGCAGGTCATAGCAGGTAAGCAGAGGTGAAAACAGGTGACCAAAGCAGGCGACTGGGATGAATCAGGATGGGGCAGGGGATGGGAACGGAAGTGAACTACTGATTAGAACTGCTGGAAAAGGTTGTTTACTGAAACTACAAGAAGTTAAACTTTAAAATAGAGAAAGAATAAGAGAGATGAACATATGGATATACTGATTCATTGAAGAGAAACTTGGGGTTCACTATATCTAACAACAGGGTGCAGCTCCAGAACTGGAAGCCCTGCAGCTTTGGCGTCATCTCCAGGCATGCTAGAGTCCCACCTTGTCCACTGTGTGCCTCTGTCTCCAGGGGTGCCAGCAGCAGGGTTTCCAGGCCAGCCGAGCTCCTGCCCGCTCCTGCCCAGCTGCCACCTGGGACCCCTGTGGCACTGGGGCTGACTCAAACGCATGCATCATGGAGGGCCACTGCCAGGCCCAGGCCTCTGTGCTGCCACCCAAGATTTCTACTTTATTCTCTAGGTAGAGTCTGTTCTGTCATTCAATAGATTGTGCAGAGACTTCACTGTTCTCCCAGTTCAGTGAGGCCTGCCTTTCATCTGTGTAACCACTTGATTGAATATCATGCCCAGAGGTCAAAGTTTCTTTCCCTCAGCCTTATGTAGCTATTGTGACGTCTTCTTCTGTTAGCCTATCTTTTTCATCATGTAGTTAGTGATTTGTTTTGTATGGAAGCATGAAGAATTTTTTGTTCTTAATTTCAGTAACTTACCCAGAACATGTGTTTGTGTTGATAATCTGTATACTTTTTCATATTGTAGATTGCATTATTTCTTCCATTTATGAAAGTTATTTTAAAAAAATAATATCTATGAATATATTTGCTGTTTCATTGTCCTTTTTTTCTACAATCTTCTATATAATTCCTTCTACCTATTTTACTTTTTCTTTTTGTCTTTTTTCTTTTGCGGCGGAGTCTCACTCTGTCGCCAAGCTGGAGTGCAATGGTGCAGTCCTGGCTCACTGCAACCTCCATCTCCCGTGTTCAAGTGATTCTCTTGCCTCAGCCTCCTGAGTAGCTGGGACTACAGGTTGTATGCCACCACACCTGGCTAATATTTGTATTTTTAGTAGAGATGGGGTTTCTCCATGTTGGTTAGGCTGTTCTCAAACTCCTGACCTCAGGTGATCCACCCACTTCAGCCTCCCAAAGTGCTGGGATTACAGGTGTGAGCCACTGTGCCTGGCCTCATTCTGTTTTTCTTATTGTACATCTGCTGTGATTGTCTTATGTCTTTCTCTCTAGGGTAGCGATTTGGTTTTCAGCTGTGGTTGTTTTGCCCCATGCTGTTTCTAATTTGTTTATAATTTGTAACAGTGGTGTTTTGGTTTTAAATGTTTACCTTGGTTTCATAAATCTCCCCATTTTTTAGTTTCTCCATTAAGCTTTCTAGTTTAGCTAACTTCCTATTATTACAAACAACCCTGAGATTAATATCCTTGCACATGTCCTGTAGGTGTCTATTAGGTCCATTTGATCCAGTGCTAAGTTCAGGCCCTGAATATCTTTGTTAATTTTCTGCCTCAGTGATCTAATACTGTCAGTAGGGTGTTAAAATCTCCCACTGTTATTGTTTGAAAGTCTAAGTCTTTTTGAAGGTCTCTAAAAACTTGCTTTATGAATCTGGGTGCTCCTATGTTGGGTGCATATATATTTAAGATAGATAGGCCTTCTTGTTGAATTGAACCCTTACCATTATGTAATGCCCTTCTTTATCTTTTTTGATCTTGTTGGTTTAAAGTCTGTTTTGTTAGCAGTTAGGATTGCAACCCCTGCTTGTTTCTGTTTTTCATTTGTTTGGTAGATTTTTCTCCATTGCTTTATTTTGAGCTTGTAAATGTCATTGCATGTGAGATGGGTCTCTTGAAGACAGCATACCAATGGTTTTTGTTGTTGTTTTTTTAAATCCAGATTGCACTCTGTGACTTTTAATTGGGAGCATTTAGCTCATTTACATTCAGGATTAGTATTGATATGTGTGGATTTGATCCTGTCATCATGATGTTAGCTGGTTATATGGTTATTTTATAATGTCACTGGTCTATAACACACTATGTGTGTTTTTGTAGTAGCTGATAATGATCTTTTCTTTCCATATTTAATGCTTCTTTCAGGGTCTCTTGTAAGGCAGGTCTGGTGGTAATAAATTCCCTCAGCTTTTGCTTGTCTGAAATGCTATTTCTTCTCTGCTTATGAAGCTTAGTTTGGCTGAATACGAAATTTTGGGTTGAAATGTCTTTTCTTTAAGAACGTTGAATATTGGCTTCCAATCTCTTCTGGCTTATAGGGTTTCTGCTGAGAGGTCCACTGTTAGTATGGTGGTCTTCCCTTTGTAGGTGACCTAACCTTTCTAGCTTCCTTTAACATTTTTTCTTTCATTACAACCTTGGAGAATCTGATGGTTATGTATCTTGGGGATAATCGTCTTGTGAATTATCTTACTGGGATTCTCTTCATTTCCTGAATTTGAATGTTAGCCTTTCTGGCTAGGCTGGGAAGTTTTCATGGATAATGTCCTGATGTATGTTTCCCAAATTGGTTCCATTCTCCCCATCTCTTTCAGGTATACCTGTCATTCATAGATTTGGTCTCTTAATATAGTCCCATATTTCTCAAAGGTTTGGTGGTTTTCTTTTCATTCTTTTTTCTGTATTCTTGTCTGTCTTATTTCAGAAAGATAGTCTTCGAGCTCTGAGGTTCTTTCTTGGTCTATTCTACTATTAATACTTGTGATTGCATTATAAAATTCTTGTAGTGTGTTTTTCATCTCTATCAGGTTAGTTATGTTTTTTTTCTATACTAGCTATTTTGTTTGTCAGCTCCTGTGTTGTTTTACAGTGATTCTTTTTTTTTTTTTAAAGAATGAAAGAGAGAAAGAAAGAGGAAGAGATTTTAGAAAAAGAGAGAAAAGGAGAAAGAAAGAAACAGCAAAAGAAAAAAAAAAGAAAAAGAAAGAGA